>JARKHS020009643.1:0-120000 GCA_030143305.2 Amblyomma americanum
CACGTGCGCTGGAACTTCAGCAATGGTATGACACCTGGGGAACTGATTATGCACTATCAAAGCCTAGGGCTTATAGAACCGAAATAAGGCCAAGTTGCACAAAGAACACGGGACACAGGAAATAAACGCAGCCACAGCGCAGCATCCTGTTGTGGTTCCATTTATTTCCTCTGTTCCTAGACGCCTCGCGTTATATAACGTTAATTCGGTTCTATGAGGAGGCAAGTCAGTGAAAGTGTTCACGCGGGAAAATGCTCATCATAGATTGTTTTCATAAGACAATTTTTTTATAATGAAAATTGATGAAAATTGCGCAGGACACATTCATAAATTGTTTCTTCTGTCACTAAACGCCTTAGAACGACGTACAGAACCCAACGTTTCCCTGGCGGCTGTTTATCACAGGATGTAAACCGCTCACCCTGTGGGGTGACGAACGACGGTGCCGACGTCCATGTGTTCCCCACAGTTGTTAAATTGTGGTGTGTATTAGGACCAACCACTCTATCTTCTTACTCTGACTGATAAATTTTAGGATTAGCACAGCCTGCTCTATAGTCACCTGGAAAAGCTTTTCACATGCTATTTTTGTAACACATTTTCGAAAGCTCACCAATTCGTTGCCGGACCCATGAAACCCTTTTAAAAATGGCCTATAGACAGTCTATAGCCTTCTTAGAGACTCAATTGCCTTCCTATAGATGTTTCTTTCTCTCATCTTATAGTCTATAGACTGTCTTTATACAAAAGTATACTAAAAGTGTATGGCCACAATAGAGATTGCAAACTTTCTATAGAATTTGTATTGCCTATAACTGTTTCCTAGGGTTAGTCTATAGAGAATGTATACACTTTAGAGACAAAAGTCTATGGGCAGTCTATACGCTGCCTACAGAAGTTTCTGTCAGAGATGTGCGCCTTCTGAAGAGTAGTGGGGACGAGGATATACAATGGATGATCAAATCCGAGGCGCTGCTATGTTATCGCGTGGATTAAGCCCCATGATATGGTTGGTCATGCTATTGTAGTGACGTAAAATGTTTGCGAAAAAAAAGTATTGGGTAAACTAGGGTGCGCCGTAGTTAAACAGTTCTGTTAAAGTCGTCATTGGTCGCTTATTATACACGACGGCTGCTGCTTAGCACTGATGCTCCCTTCCTTTCATCGTGCACGTACCTCGTCCTGATTGCAAGCTGAAGGGCGCACCCTTCGCTGTGTCACCGGCGCCGCTCCCGCTACTGCGTGGCCTTCGTACCTCTTGAAAAAACGTAGCAGCACGAAAAAACGAGGCCGAAATGGACACACATACGACAGGATGAATGCTGCACTTCCAACTTCCAACTTCCAACCGCAATGCGGTTGATTGGCACACATGAAACATGAAATGCCTGCGAAACATGAAACATGATTGCCTGCGAAACATGAAATGGTTTAATGTCGTTTCATATAGCAGTAAAAATTTCCGTTCCTTACGAGCGGTATTGGTCAACAATGCTTTGCTGTTTTGCTAAACCTGCTTTGCTGACGCCGTACATCACTCGGTCATCTTCGTGAGGCTACGGGCGTTCCGCCTAGAGGTAGGTTCACACCAGCAAACCGCGATTAGTGCGCACAGCCATGCAAAACATTCTCAGACAACATTTTTAAATATTGGATAGTTTGAAGGTACTTATATGAAAATATTGAAGAAAATGATGCATTACACCGATACTTAGCAAAATCCTTCATCTAAAGTGTTTTTTTCGTCGCTCGCATCGAGCAGATAACGCCGCCTAGAACACTAATGTGAAAACGTTTTACTCAGAAAAAACGTTAATGGCAAAAAATTCAAGCCTGCCGACAGGAGATCTGCGAATATATCGATTTCTGTAGTGTAATCTTCCTATATAGTCAAAATTGCGTTCATAAACTCTTTCCCGTTCAAAAACGCTCTAGCCCAGAATTGTTTGCTATGCTACCGCGTGATGCAAACGTCATTCTTCTGTGTGATCTCGAGCGCCGTTTGACGCAAACACCAAGTGGTAGGCGGTAAGCGCGGATCGTCCGCGATATGGTCCGCTTGTCTCATAAAAAATGGTGCCGGCAATCCTAAAAAAATGAAACTGCGTTCATTTGGCATTCCTGGATTAAAATGTTCTGTTGAAGCTTGACACATTTCGGGACTTCATTCGAGCGCCCACATTTTCTGGGCATTCCGCTCTATGCAAATAGATTTCGCAGTATTCAGGAGAAGTGTACACAGAGTCTGAAGGGGCTAGGCTATTTCATTAACCGCCGATGCAAAGAACGCCTCTTTAATCATATATGTTCAGAAAACATTTGAAGTTTAGACCATAGCAGTTTACGGAAACGGCAAACATAAGGAGCAGCTCAAGCTAATAAAATCATGATTCGCATCATCAGACTGGTCCAGGCATCCGCCCAAGCCACCGGAGTCCTGAACTGAGGAGTCCGCCTACGTGACTCGTAGAACACTTCAATGAAATAATAAATGTTTTATCTCTCTCTCTCTCTCATGATTCATGGAGAATCTTCAGCTCCAAACATTCTTTCACAGCGGCTGGAAATAAAAAAACACACACGTAAGTTTTGCAATCGTCGAGGCAATATTTGTCGAAATGAACACGAAAAGTGGCATAACTTAATTTATATTTTCAAAACGCAGTCACAGTCTGCGCTGCATATTGCGTTCTGGAGCTGTTATCTAATGCATCCACTCTTACCACACAAGGAAGGAGAGGGAAAAAGAGGCCCGCCGTAGTCAATCGGGCGAAAATTGCACCGCACAGTTGAAGACGTTGTCACGAGCGTTATGCTTGTATTACTTAATCCCTTAGGCTACGGCCCAGATTTTTTCTATCATGTCCTTGTGCCACATGGCGGAAAATTAAGTTAGCCAGACTGCAGTCGCGAAGCCTTCGTAATATTGGAAAAGCATGTTAAAACCGAGAAGCTATCTCTGGAACCAGCATGCAATTGAAGGATAGATGAGTGGGTAGTTCGGATAAATAAAAATAATATTAGGAAATCAATCATCAGTTTCAAAGTTATTGCGTAAGCAAGAGAAAGAACCAGCAATTTTTAATTACTAGCAGGTAATAAAGCACTGAGAAAGACCAGGCGGCGGAGGGAGCAAAAGAAAATGTGTTGAGCTGCGTTTTCTGGACACAACGGGTACCAGTGTGCTGTACACCATAGCCACTTCGGCATCGGGGCGGGTCAGTAAGAGAGAAGCGGCGGTAGAGAACATAAACGAGTTTTTTTGTGCAAGCAGTAGTCATGAGGAGGAAGTTTATTTGTACACGAAACATAATGCGCAGGGGTCACCACCATTCATCTCATATAGTCATGAAATAGATAACAGTAGAAAAGGAAGTGCATTCGCAGTTGGCACTTATGGCTATGAAACAGGATATTTGCTGGTAAAAAGCAGCCGTTACTGGTGAACGACTGTAATCAAAATAAAAAGAGAGACGCGAACATTTTAGCTTACATGATAGCAATCCTGATGGCCTTCTTTTATTGGGAGGAGCTAAGAAATGCATTGTTCCTTAGCGAAAACAATGTGTAGGCTTGTTTTGCCTACTGACGTCTGATCAGCATTTGCTGGTATAGACATAAATACTCTAAGGCAATCCTCAGTGGATAGTTTGAATGCGTTAGCAGCCAGACGTTCGTTATACCCAAGGTTGCACAACAAAGTTCATTATATTCGAGCGGGTACACTTAGATTCATTACATCCGAGGTGAACACACCTAGTTCTTTACATCCGAGATACAGACAGGAAGGTTCTTTGTGTCCGACGTAGCATACCTATGTTAGGCAATTGGAGGTTAACACAATGCAGTTTATTATATCCGATGTGGCAAAATATGGTTCTTTATATCCGTTGTTAACCCAATAAAGGTCGGTATATTGGAGGTGGCTTATTATAAGGGTCGTTATATCTGATGTACTATACAAAGTTCGTATAGGCAATTCAGTAGCACAAGAGGTTGGGCTAATTGGTGCATTGTATAAAATAAGCCAGCTAAAGGATCACAGGAACACTGAGAAGCTAGGAGACTGGCTGGGGAGAGGAGATATGTCCAGCCTCTTTCCTATCTTCTCTGTTTTCCTGTGTGCGTCTTTTGGCTGGCTTATTCTATGGAACGTACAAGGAGTGTAATAAGTTCATTCGTAGCCTGATGGGAAGGTTGCCACCTGCCGACCGTGGCATGTGGGCCACCCGCCACTGGGTGTCGACAGGTTGTACACGCCATTTCTGCTTGGACTTACCTTTCTAATAATAACGCAATAACAAAAGCAAGTGGTTTTATTTGGAATTTAACTTGCATTTGACTGAGGTTGGTCTCAGTTTAGAGGGTGATGAACGCGGCTTTCTTGCAATTAATCTCCAATATTAAAAAAAAGCATTCTGAGCTTTAGGTAATATTGTTTAGTAAGATCGAACGAGTTTAAAATGTGCAGTTTTGAGCTATGTATGGTAACAGTGACAGGAACTGTGCGGACAATGGAATAACATCGAATCAAGTAAAATATTAGTTTAAGGAACTTTTTGCAGGCACAAATTTCTACACCTGATAGGCGCTTGTGACTTTTACCCGGTCGTTTCTCTGTTCCTCAGCGCGGTAATTATATATGAGCGATAGGCGAATAGAGAGATAAATCGTATACTGTGCAGAAAATGCGGATGGTAAATAAGTTTTCTGGTTCAGGTCATTATTTTCGTTTAAGGTTTATATATTTCTGGGCTCTGGCTTTCAATTTCAAATGCACGCAATTTCGGTGTTGATCGCCAAAGCTAAAATTGATTTTGGCTTTTTTTTCCAAGGCTACTTGCATTCAAGTCAAAGCCTGACGGCTAATACGAGCTGCGAGTGCAGGCACTGACGAAAGAGTGAAAGCCTGTGGCAGCAAAAAATATGCACTTTTGAAATGAATATCACTGTTTCTCAAGTCGCAAAGGCATTCAAGGTCGGCTGACACAAAAGGGAGAAAAGATTTCTTGTATCAGCGCTTTAATGTCAGGAGAAAAGAAGGTCTTTCAACTACATGAATGAAGTTTTTCTTTATATTTTAACACTATCTTTTCCAAATTCACTTAAGAAAATGCCACTTGACGTCATTGTTTGAAAAAAAATGCCTAAACGGCAATGAAATCAATATACAGGAACTAACACGTTGTTTTGTATATAAAATTTCTAATTTGAGTATTGTGCGTGTATCAGCAGCGCCATGAAGTCTCTGAGCCTCCCTGCGCTGCTCGCCAGCATTCTGGGTAAGTTAGAATACGCCCTCAAAAACACTTTTGATGCTTTTTACGTCTAATGTGTTCACTTTTATGGTACCATGTAAGCAAGTCTCAGCTTAGCTTTACAATCGTCTGTTTACTTATATGTACTTCAGGAGAAAACATTCCGGGCTTATTTTATACTGTCAACTTCAACCGTCAAAAATGTGAGACAACTAAGTTGTTTCGCTGACTGCGCATCTTGCGGCTCATCGCTTAACTAATTACGAAAAGAAACTGCTGGTTTTTCATTAAACAAAAACTACCTCATTGTATGTGTAGTCTCTTTTCCAATCTTTCCAAAACATCTGTTAATGAATGAGTAAAATGAAAAATATCCCGCAACTGCATGAAGCGAACCTTCGAATTTCAAATAAATACATGAATAAATGAGGAATGTCGTTGAGCAAAGTAAAAGAAAAAGTACTATGCCAACAAGGTTTGTTTTCTACTGTAAAATTCAGTATTTTTTGTTCTTCATTTTATTGCAGTTCGTTATGGATTTGGAAGCTGCCAAGCCCGAAGCTGTAAGTATGCTCTACGAACGGAAGACTTAATTCGCTGCGAGCAATACACATGGTAAAACACAACTGATGGTGTACGGATGGTTGAGGTTCGCTACCAGCAGGTGCAGTATGAGAGCAAAGTTGTGCACAGAGCGGAATAATCCGCTGTGTAGGGTAAAACGTAGTTTTGCCGAAGTCACTGGCATTTGTACCGAGAGAAAAGCGCTGCGACACTGCAACTGAGGGAAGCAAGAGCCAGGAAATAATTATTTTGTTATTGCAATTAGGTGATAATATTGGAAGCACTCTGTGCAGTAATTTATTTTCCAGGCGCCCCATGCCTGCAAACGTTACATTAGTCTCTATCACAATATTTTTTCATATGTCTAACCCATCTCTCCAGTAATCAGGTGAGCGTAATTGTGCACCGCATTCGATTTATTCGGTAGCGAGTGCTAAGGCACGTAGGCCGAAGGGCGCAATATTGACAGGCAATGCACAGCGGCGGATGTGAATAACGTATTATTACTCAGCTGAGGAGTGTAGAGATTTGCGGCGGCTACATTAAAATGCGAGATATGGATGCTGTATCTGTTTGTTTCTTAATACACAGCTTTCTGTAACAAAACCGCATGTTTGGATAAAACGTACCGCATCGCTTTTTATATCACCCTCTCAAAAAATAACCGTTGGCTCTTAATAACCATGTACGGCAAAAACAAATAAGCGGTTTACCATCACTTTCAGAAACATGTAATATAATAACTTGCGCAAAGTTTCTCGTAAATAAGGTATTTCCTTTCCGGTTTTAATTATAATTCGCACAAAAAACCAGCCTGCGTTACGTATATTATCCCACGAACAGAAAAATGGCTGTCACAGACGTAAAGGGGGATTCGAGAACGGGCGGGTATAGCTGGAAAAGCTTTCTCAAGCACTTGGGCTCCTGAAGCGTCTTTGTCCGCTACCTCTCATGGCTGAGCGCAGACCTCGCGCCGGTGACACGCGTTCCAAAATATTGCTGTACTGGTGTTATAGCAGCACATAAGAACCGCGATATTTTCTGAATATTTAGGAGTGACCCTAATACACAGAGGGCGTTACTACGAGGCTTTGTCCAAGGTTAATTTAAATCTGGAGAAAAGCAGTTGCTGCGAAGAGATATGAACGCATGCAGCACTTAAGAACCTCTAATGCAATGTTGGAAGGAAGGAAACACAGAAGGTATGAATGTCCTGGTACACTATTTTCACTTTTTCCTTTATCATCGAACGAATTGTTTTACGGCTCTTTTGCTCTTGATATATGAAAACGTCATAACTGACATCAACACGCATACTTTTCCTATTTTATTTTTTGCTGGCAATTTAGTCGGATGGAGGATGTATTTATCCAGTTCTCAAGTACTGCTTGAATTTAGCCCAAATATATCGATATGTATTGCCAATAGCGGGAGCGAAGCTCACTCACCATAAAGCCAGGCTATGTGAATCACTAATAACAGAAACAACGACTCATTTCATTCTGCCTCCTATGCTGGCCAAGTCCTTTCAGAATTTGGACAGCGCAGGCTGCCAAATAACACGAACCCACAACTTCAGTAAACATGGCGTGTTCATGTATTCTGAATTTTTTTTTCAAGACGAACTTAAGCTTCTACGAACTGCAGGCGTTTGCCATACGAAACTATACGATCAGATTGGAAATTGAGCATCCACATATTGCTTATGATCTTTACAATATACTTATATACATGTCTCGAAAAGAAGTCATTATTAATTTAGGTATAAATTCTGGAAAAAATTCCGCCCTGACTGGCCTATAAATGTGATGTATCATTATGGTACTAAAATTCTAGACGTTAAATTGATTTATACCGTGGATTAGAAAATAATTTACAACTGTTTCGTAATTTCTGTCATAAACGGCTAGCATCAGTTTCAAAAGAGGCACAAAGAATAAAGAATACCGCATTTTGCGTCAAATTACAGTTTGAAATTGTCTTTATTCGCCGCAGTACATTACGATAGAACCGATTCTAGACCAAGCGGAGAGAAAGGATTGCTCAGTGGTTTTCTACTTTTTCGATACTCTTTATTTTGTCTTCCTTTTAAAATGTCGATATTGTACGCTGGGCGTCCGAGCTTTTACTGGCACTGCCAACAATGGCGTCGAAGAAGGAACCAACGAACGAGCGTTGATGATGATGATTCAAAAATGATGATGAAGTTCACGTGAAGTGAAGGGTGATGATGAATAATCACAGATGTGGACGAACGAGTGTTGATGATGATGATTCAGAAATGAGGATGAAGTTCACGTGAAGCGAAGGGTGATGATGGATAATCACAAATATGGATGAAGTTCACGAAAAGTGCACACAATATTAATATTCAGTTCATTCTGAAACCGTACCCTGAGTTTGGTTGTGCTCAAATGAGTACCTGGATAAAGTAAGTGATTATTCATGTGCATAAAACATTTCTTTAACAGTTACGTGCAATGTTTTCGAAGGTGCGAAGGTAATATTTATACTTTTTAACTAATAAAGAATAATTGTTATTCGTTTCCCCCTAACAAAGTGTGGGAGATGTGATTGTATCGCACATCCTCTCGTTCTCTTTTGTGAGTGATTTCAGCTGTTTTAATTCAATTACCAGCAAAGGCCGTCTATGGCGGAGGCATCGGCAACACGGAAGGTGACTTCGGTTTCGGCGGCATTGACGGAAACGTATTTTCTGGGGAAAGCGGATCATTTAGAGGCGGATTCGGAGTAGAAAGCAGTGGTAGCTACGGATTTGAAAGCGGGTAGCAGTAATGGAGTGGCAGTAATGGCTACTTCGACAGTGGCCCTGCTGGATTCAAGGCAACCTATGGTCATCCGAATTTCGTTTGGAGCCGGGCTTCCGGAACTTCTGGAGGAAGCCCAGGGGGAAGCGGATTCTGGAGTCAACGAGGCAGTAGGCAAGGCTCAAGGCAGTGTCCAGGAAGCAAGGTATTCAAGGAGCTTCGAGCGGAGTCTATGGAACACAGGGACAAGGAAGAAACGGCGGACAAAGCGGACTGAGTGGAGAGGACAAAGTGTCTGGAGAACAAGGAAGTAGTGGTAGTCAGTGCGGTTGAGGGGGCAACAAGGTTTTCGGTGTACAGTTTGGAGGACAAGACTACAGCGGTGGACACGAAGGATCCAGCAGACGGCATGGATCCCAAGGAGGCAGTGGATGTCCAGGACGATCTGCGTGGCTGCTGGGAGCACAAGGCGGCAATAGAGTACAGGGAATATCAAATCGACCGCCTGGAGGGCAAGGAAGCAGTAGTCCACAAGGAGGACTCAGCGGACAGTTTCCATGACAGCTAGACAGCGAAGTGCAAGGGGGACTTCGGTGGTAATGGGCCCGGCTCGGAGGCAGCGGTGATCAAAGCGAGCAGGGGGGATATGGTGAGGGTTCAGAAGAGAGAGAAAATTCAAGATTCAGCAGACAGAGATCCAGCTAGAGGGGCCAAGAGGGACTGAGTGGATATTCTGGACCCTGATTGGATGGTCCATTTGGTGGTCGAAATGGCCAGGGTAGCCAAGTGGGCAGCTCTAGTGAGTTCGGTTGAAGCAGCGACCAGGGCGAACAAGGTAGTCTAAATACGAGGCTAAACAGCCGCTTAGGAAAAATATGCACTCTACTTGGCAGGCATGGACAAGGCAGCCAAGCCAGTATCCTTTTCGGCGGCCACCTGTTTGGCGGCAATCAAGGTGGCATTCTTCACAGGTCAATTAGGCGCTTTCCCGGCTTTGGTTGTAGACAACCGGGGGATATGGTGAGGTTTCAGAAGAGAGAGAATATATATAATTGGTTTTGGGGGGAAAGGAAATAGCGCAGTATCTGTCTCATATATCGTTGGACACCTGAACCGCGCCGTAAGGAAAGGGAGAAAGGAGGGAGTGTAAGAAGAAAGGAAGAAAGAGGTGCCGTAGTGGAGGGCTCCGGAATAATTTCGACCACCTGGGGATCTTTAACGTGCGCTGACATCGCACAGCATACGGGCGCCTTAGCGTTTTTCCTCCATAAAAACGCAGCCGCCGCGGTCGGGTTCGTGCCCGGGAACTCCGGATCAGTAGTCGAGCGCCCTAACCACTGAGCCACCGCGGCGGCTAGAAAAGAGAAAAAAGCAGAATTTGGCGGACAGGGAAGTAGGAAGTGGGGCCAAAGGGGACTAAGTAGACATTCTGGACCTGGTCTGGCTGGTTTATTTGGTGCTCGAAATGGCCACTATGGTCAAGTAGGTTGCTCTAGCGAGTTCGTTGAAAGTAGCGACCGGGACGAACAAGGTAGTCTAAATGGGAGGCTAAGCAGCCGCTTAGGAAGAATGTACACTTTACTTGACAGGCATGGACAACAAGGCAGCCAAGGTCTTTTCGGCTTTTCCGGGTGGCCTTCTTCGTTGTGTAATTAGGCGCTTTTCCGGCTTTGGTGGCAGAAAAGGCGGCGCTCTGAGCCAAATTGGACATCTCGGTGGACAGGCAGGAGCTAGTGGATTTTTAAGCAGAATTCTCAACTTAGGAAATGAAGGAATACGTTATGCTTCCTCTGGGGGTCTGAGTCAAATTCTGATTTCCCGCCTTAGCCAACGCATCTCACAAATGAGCTTGATGAGGCTGCATAGAAAATACCAAAGGCACGCACACAAACTCGGCTTTATCCTGTTCCTCCAGAATTTGGGACTGCTAGGCTTTGGTAATTCACCGTAAGACGGAAGATCTTGTTTGTAGTGGACTTCCGCACCCCAGTACTGGACATTGCGCCCACAGTTCCTGACCTTGAACCCACAAGGTAGCCTCAGTAGTGGACAAGGAACTGGCTCTGGTGCAAGCTTCGGAAGCGGAAGCGGTGTAGTGTCAAGCGGCAGTTTCGGTGCAGTTTCAAATATCGGATTTGGCGCAGGATCAATTGGAGGAAATTGTCACGGTTTTGGTGGTCGTTCAAGCAGTGTGAATTCGAGAAGTACAGGCTCCCATGAGTAGCAGAGCTATTAACTTGAATGTGAAGTGCTTCAAGAGCAATCTTCTTGCGATAATAAAGACGTGATCGCGACATACACATGTTTGTTTCACAGTGATCACCATTCTACTTTCTGTTGCAAACATTGCGAGTAGGTTAAATCACGTGATTACTTAACAGTGTACTGACTCGCGTTCGAAAGTTAGCAGCCGGATAATATAAGGAAGAAGCAACTGATGTAGGCAGAATGCACGCCCAGGCATATGCTTTAAAACAAAGCCCAAAACATATGGAGCCTGTGGGGTTTGACATGGGGAGATAAGTACTTTCTCCCCACACAATCGCGGCTGACACGGTTCAAAGCCGCCCGGACCCCACCCCGTGATCGCGTACGCTACCGAGCGCTCGTTGACTTGGGGAGATAAGTACTTTCTCCCCACTCAATCGCGGCTGACACGGTTCAAAGCCGCCCGGACCCCACCCCGTGATCGCGTACGCTACCGAGCGCTCGCCGACCACGGCAGGCCTTGCTCTGGGGGAACAAAGGAACGACACATTGGCTGACACAAACAGGCATTTATTGCTACAGAAACAATAACGCCAGCTAGCAACAAGGTACGCTAATGAATCGAGGGCGTCCGACTCACCAGCAAGGTTCCGAGCGAATGTTCGCCCGCGCTAGGGCAAGGGATATAAACTCCGCAGGCCGGACGGGACGAGTACGGGAGCCTGTCTCCCCGTCGCTTCTTCGCCCCGTCGGCGAAGAGCGCAGCACCGAGCGACGCGTCCGCCCAGGCTCATTATCCCGGCCCAAGAGACCCCATCTCCCGCGGGCAGGCTTCAGCAGTCTCCCGCGCAGCGACGCTGGCGCCCTCTCTTGCCAGTTAATGTAACTGACAAGGGAATCCGCTCAGCCTCGAGGTGAGACCGCCGCTGCACGGTGCCTCGCGGGAAAGCAAACTCAGGGGGCTGCAGGGCAGGTCCCCACAAGCCCTGCCAAAAGCTTTGGGGCCTGGAATGCTATTTATGAACCTACAGTTTTTGAGCACCAGTGGTTTGATAAGGTCGGTGTGTTTTGGTTGTAGCCAGATGCTACCGCTGTTTCCTTGAAACGGGCAATAATGAACAGCTTACTCACTGCATACTCGCTCCCACGTCTTCACCCATTTGAGTGTCCTATTCAAAAGATTTTCAGGAATTATATTTTTAGTATACTGCTTTCAGCATGCTCTTCCGTACTTCCGTTCTCTAGGTAACGTTGGTTAGCATAGCGTGCGGCGTGGTTGTGGCCTCCATGCCGTGGACGAGCCTAAATGGTGCCATCTGGGTGGTTCTCCTGCACTGTGGTTTTGGAGGCGAAGACGATATAAGGCAGGATGACGTCTCAGGCCTTGTGTTCGGCATCGACATACAATGCGAGCATGTCAACGATGGTTTTGTTCAGGCGCTCCGTCAGTTCGTTGGTCTGTGGATGGTATGCAGCTGTCCTCCGGCGGCATGTTTGGCTGTAGCGCCGGATGGCTTGCGTCAGCTCTTTCGTCAGGACTTCCCCTGTCCGTGACGAGCAAATCGGGGGCGGGATGTCGCAGAATTATGCACTCCACGAAAAAATGAGCCGTAGCTGAGCAGCGGTAGAGTATCGGGCACTAGCGTATGCAACATAGGCCGCCGGTTCGCATCCCTGCCGCGAGCTAGACTCTTACGTAACTAGTAGGTTCATGCGGCACAAAACGCGAAATAGTATGGAACCAACCCGAACACTGCGACAAACGGTTGAGCCGCGATATTCACATGAAGATTCGTAAAGAAGTGGAATTGGAAGCACATAAGTCGCCGGTTCGAACGCTTCCCTCAAGCTAGGCCTAACATTAACTAATAAGTTTATGCAGTACAAAACGCTGAAGCATATGACACCATCCGGAACATTTTTCGGCAAATGGTTGGCTCACAAAGTTTACACTAATGTCAGGACTAATTGACCCGAATTTGACACCTGACGCCAGTTCTTTATATATATATATATATATATATATATATATATATATATATATATATATATATATATATATATATATATATATATATATATATACATATACCCAGCAAACAACGTACCTCTCCAGGACCGCCCAGGAAGGATGGAATGTCCCTCTCGCGGTACAACATTTATCGGACATTTCCAGGCCGTAGAGGCAGGACATAGAAACACAAGCAAAAGGGAAGTGCGCCCACTAATGTCCTAGAAACGTTTTTTCGAGTGTGTTAAGCAGAAACAAAAACAAATCACAGCATTTTGGTCCTAGAAGGGTAACTGGGAGAACGTTTTTGGGACCAATGCTTTTCAACAAAAAATACAAATTGACTCCTCGCTCTCTTTTCTCTCTTCATCGCGCCAATAGCTACGGGGAGAGAAGGTTTTGCGCTTGCACTCGCCGTTTTGAGAGATCAGACAGTTTTGTTCGAAAAGCCGAAGGAAGCGCAGTTCACCCCGCATCTTTCTCGTGGGCCGTCGGCTCCATGCTGCAGGCAGGCGACGGCGTCTGCCTTTTCATCGCGTCGCCGGGAGCGGCGGCACCAAAGCGCCCGTCTTCAATAGTGTTTCCAACTTCAGCACGGTGCGGCGGTCCCTGCAGGCATCTCCAACTACCAGCAGTCCTCGTTGCGCCGCTGTCTAGCAGAGGCGCAGTAATGGGCCTCCCGTCGCTCGCCCGGCTTCCTCGCTGGACGGAAGCCATCTTGCGCACACGTATTCGCGCGGCCCCTAGCCGCTCGCGCGCAAGCCCCAGCGCGCAGCAGCTCTTGCTCTCATCACTGGGCTGTCGTGAACTTTGTAGCTGCGGATTCATGGCAGCTTTCCCGCGCACCTCGGCGTGCCCATATAATTCCTTTTGGAACTGGTGCAGCAGCGCGCGGCGCATCGCAAATCTTTTGCACAGCTTCACGGCACCTACACCATAATGGCGCTCTTACAGGCGTCGTTCGAGGCAGCGGATTTCAAGGCAATGGGCAACTCCTAGCGCGCACTCTTCATCCCTCAGCGCCTCCGACGACTGTGTCGTGTTGTTGGTGGCAGCGTGGCCGTCCAATGCGGTCTTAGGCGGGAGAGATCTTCGGAAGCCCACCAGACTCTTTTTGCGAGTGCCCATGGATTAACCTGCTTCACTTACATTGCCGTCCTGTAGCAGCGGTATAGTTTGTGTTTTGTTCGCGTCGCTGACTCCCAACCCACCCGGACCGGATTACTTGTGCCTTGATCAACTTGATCTCGCATCCCACGCCGTATTGTGCCGCACGCGCGGTCTACTGTACCATGGGTGCGTCGAGACAGGGCTCCTACCTCAAGACGTCCCCCCTTTCCATCCGGCTCCAAGCAGTCTTATCTCCACACTTAGTCACAAGAAAATAAAACGGGGGTGTAACGAGTATGTAACGCGTATGTTTGAGCGTTCGCTGTGCCGTGAGAAGGCGCAGGACAGAAGGCTGCGTTGAACTCATATATATAGTTGCAGCATTTTATTTCTTCCCCGGGTTTCTGTTTGCAACGTCGTCAATATATGTGGTTTATGCTCGTTTTCTATTTTCGCCTCGTATAATTAATTTTTTTTTCCTGTTTTGATAACACGCTCAAGATTACTCCGAGGCTCGTGCGAGAGGTAAAACGAGAGAGGTTTCACCCTGCAGAATATCCGTGACCTGAAACCGCGTATCTGTATCGTACGCCCATATCGTCTTTTCTTTTGGCACCCAGGTTGTTCTTTACATGCGTTTGCTTTTGCGTGTGCATATATGCTTTTGTACCCTTTAGAATGTTTGCTTAAGGTGCACCAACTTTCAGCCTGTATTATGTTTTTATTGCTCCATTTTTTTCAGATTTCTCAGAGCTAGAGAAAATTTTGGCCATTATTATTTGCTGGTGTCGTAGTGCTCCGTACATTGTGTGTTAAATGGTGCATACATATGCGTCTCCTGTTTGTATTCATTTAAATGCAAAGAGCACATCTAATAAAATGAAATTACATCTGTATTGCGCTGCTATTTCCTGTTTTATGGGCGGGATCGGGCGACTCTTTGAATTAATATTTTCTTTGTGTGTAAAACTCTGCCACATCTCATACTCTTGTGGCGGGAGCAGCGCAGCACGAAAGAAAGAAGAGAGAGGCGGGAATCAACGCTTACTAACAACTAGATTTTTAATCCATGTTCGATCGAATATATACATCTCGCTCGTGAAATAAGGAAAGGACAGAAGCATGACAAACGCATAAGATGCACACATGGTAAAAGATTAGGACAACGCACGCAGATAATCAATTTCGCTGTCACGAAACGCTATCGAAAGTATGCTGACGCATATACATCGCTCTTTTGCCCGATGTTGAAGGCTTCTTCAATCTCCCTGGTCCGTTTATTAAAATACGACCCAACAAGTTAAGGAGCCTGTGCGCCAAAGTCAACAGCGAGCAAATAAAAAAATCAATGCAAGAAAAACACCTGAAAAAACATGTGAAATGTGTGAAAAGCGGGGTTTATGAAATACCTCTGTGATGCGGACGCACATACATTGGTCAAACAGGGCGCTGTTTGAATAAACGGCTTCGAGAGCACAAACGATCCCTGAAGGGCGCCATCAGCAGTGAATTAGCAAAACATTGCATATAGCATGACTACGCTCCGCAGCTTATCAACACAATGGTCATCCCGTCGTATTTTGATCAACGGACCAGGGAGATTGAAGAAGCCTTCAACATCCGACCAAAGAGCGACATATGCGTCTGCATACCTTCAATAGCGCTTCGTGACAGGAAAATTGCTTATCTGCGTGTCATGTCTTAATATTTCACCATGTGTACATCTTATGCGTTTTTCATGCTTCTTTCTTTTCCTTCTTATACGAGCGAGATGCATATATTCGACGAAAGTGCATTAAAAATCTGGTTATTCAGCGTCGTGTCCCGCCTCTCTCTTTGTCTCGTGCTGCGCTGCTCCCGTCACAAGGTCATGCACCAACCAGCCCAAATTTTCATCTTGTTAAAGCACATTTCATGTAAACAGGTGTCTGAATGGCATAGCCAGCAAGCATTCACGCGAGTTGACAGATGTATTACACCACATGTAACGTAAGCATGTGCCTGAAATTTGGCACATATGTGCGCTTAGATGCCTGAAGTCTGCATGAAAAAGAAATAATTTTATTGAGCTAGAGCCGAGAAATCTAGCATTAACCTTTTGGGGCTGTCCCGGGGACGAGCAACTTTTTGGACACGGCTAGTTGTGGGAACGTTTTTGGACGTAATCGGGAAAAATGAGAACCTATATATATATATATATATATATATATATATATATATATATATATATATATATATATATATATATATATATATATATATATATATATATATATATATAGATTTAACTGAAGTGGGTCTCGCGTCAGATGGACTTTTTAAGTTTGTGAGCTCAAGAGGAGGGAGAAAGGAGTGTAACACGCAAATAGCAACAACAGTTCAAAAAATTGGAAAAACAATAAAGATGGGGGTGCGGGGAGCAGACAGGGACAATATTGGGGGAGGAAGTAAAAAATAGAAATAAAATAAAAAAGGGGCGAGAAACTAGTATAGTAAGGAAAGGTGGGGTTCAAAAGGAGATGGCGAAACGAGAGAAAGGGAGAGGAAGACGGTGCGGGGGACATGGGCAGCACGGCAAACACAGGCGTACGAAAGCAAAACGTGCAAACAAAACACACAAACAAAATGCTCAAACACAAAGGGCGCCGCTGCAGATGCGTGGCCAAAGAGGAGCCGCTGCGCAAATGACACTGGCAGTGACGAACAGGCCAAACCAGGCGCCTTTTGGAGGTCTCACTAATTTCCGGTGAGCCGAGGGCTAGAACGTTAAGGAAGGAGTGGGCTACGTTAACGAGCACATGTGTAAGAACTTACTCCCGGGGTCTGGGTTTCACTGAACGGTGCACCCCTCTCCCTGGGCGGGTCGTTGAACCGACCTCGCCGGGAATACTTGTTTGTAGGGGAGGAGGGCTGGCTAGCTGTGTGCAAAGATTTCAAATTGTCGGAAAATGTAAGGAAAGAACGTCAAAAGCTTATCAATACAGCACGAGGCAGGATAGTGCAAGTAAGGAGGAATATGATTGCCTGGGATATACACTAGGAGTTATAAAAGGTATATCTGAGTTAGCCAATTAACGAGAAGTGTAGTATTATTTTGTTTGGAGGTCGTGAATAAAAGAAAGGGTACCAGGCTTTTCGTTAAGACCTTCTTGAATAGTATTAAACTTGTGGATAAAATAGAATTCACGCTGTTCACGTTCTCGGCTGTTTTTGAAGCCCCCTTGAATAATTGTTACTTTTGGTTGGTCAAATGGGTGTCCTGCGTTTACATGCTTGGATAGGTGAAGGTTTGGGAGAGACTTGGCGTGTGCGCGGTGATTGTTAAATCGAATGCGGAATGCAGTGTTTGTCTGTCATATGTATTGCTGGTTACACACAGTGCATTCAAGAAGGTAAATAATGTTTGATGAGTCGCAGTCAAAGTTACCGTTGATTGAATGCTGGAAAACTGACCTCCTACTTGTTGCGGAACACGTAGTCTGCATGTGCTTGCAAACTTTGCAGCGACCATTACCACAGGGCTGGCATCCATATTTTGGGGTTTTGTGTTCCTTGGAGTGGACTAGATGGTTCTGAATGTTTTTGGCACGCCTGTAAATCACGCGGGGTGCGCATGTAAATATTTTCGATAGTCGTTGACTTTGCTGGAGAATGTTAAAATGCTTATTAAAAATTCTGTTTATGTTCGGTGCGTTACTGTTAAATGTGAGGATAAGGTTTGTAGTGTAATCATTTCGGTTATCTATTTGGTGCCCCTGGAGTATTTGACTATGGTTAAGATTTGAAGCTCTGCTTATGGCGTCATCAAAAAGGGAACGTGGATAGCGCTGTGTTAAGAGCACGTTGCGCATGTGTTCGGAGTTTTCATGAAAGTCTAGGTCGTTAGAGCAGATTCTTCGAAAACGATTGGCTTGCGAATAAGGGATGCTGGTTTTGCAGTGACGGGGATGGGCGCTTTGAAAATGTAGATATTTTTGTGAGTCGGTTGGTTTTCTATAAACGGTTGTACGAACTGACCCCTTGTCCACCAGAATGTCAACATCAAGAAAATTGATTTGACTGGCTGAGTAGGTGTGCGTAAACTTTATGTTTGGGTGCACGGAGTTGAAACTGTCAATGAAATGGATAAGTAGTCGTTCTGTGTTTGTCCATATTATAAAGATATCATCCAAATAGCGCTTGTAAAAGTACGGCTGAATTGGACAAGAAGAAAGAAATTTTGACTATATATGATGCATGAAGATATTGGCATAATTTGGGGCCATTCTTGTTCCCATAGCGGTGCCACTTACTTGCAGATAATATTGAAGATCAAATTCGAAACTATTATATTCTAACACAATTTTGGCTACTGTTCCTAACACGTTTGGGCTTGCAGATTCATGAGGTATCTGCTGTTCATAAGATTCTAAAAGGGCTGCAATGCCGTCGGCATGGGGAATGTTTGTTTATAAGGATGTTACATCCATGGTCACAAGAAAGGCTCCTTCTGGTAATGTTATATTGTCTATCTGGCGGAGAAAGTGGTTTGTATCATTGATGTAGGATGGATGTGTGGCTGGAATGTGGCTAATTAGAGTGTCAATGTACTTTGATATTGGTTCTGTGAGAGTGCCGATTCCTGAAATTATTGGCCGTCCAGGAATAGCGGCTTTATGTAATTTAGGGAGCATGTAGAAACGCCCAGGAGAAGGATGGGTAGCCGTGAGTGCCTTGCATAGTTTCGGGGAGATTTCGTTGTGTTTTGTGAGGTCGAGGAGAATGTCAGATATAGCTTTTGAGTGCTCGTCGGTGGGGTCGCCATGCAGTTGTTTATAAAAATGGTTGTCAGAAAGCTGTCGGATGCCTTCTGCTATATAGTCATCCCTGTTCAAGATAACAATGCCTCCGCCCTTATCAGCTGGCTTTATGACGATGTCGGTACGGTTGCTGAGCGCCTCAAGAGCAGTACGTTCTCTTTTAGGAAGATTGTCTGGTCCTAGCCTGCGGCTCTTCAAATTTTCAATAATGTCATTTTGAACTGCCTTAATATAGATATCCAAGTGTTTTTCCCGCCCGATGTTGGGAGTCCAAGTTTGGTTTGCTGGGTGGAAGTCCGAGTTTTGGTGGGGGTTTTCGGGCTTATCAAAGAAGTATTCTCTCAGGCGAAGTTTTCTGGCGACGTCGTCAAGATCTTTCAGGAGTTGGAATTCATTGTATTTGCCTGTGCGGGGGCAAAAAGTCAGTCCTCTAGATAGGACGGCTCGCTCATACTCTGTGAGCGGTGTTAGAGATAGATTGGTGATGTTGTCTACACTGTGATGGCCCTGTTTTGAGAGTGTTTGCCCTTGGCTGACCTTTGATTGAGCGATATCGGGGTTGGGAGAATTTGATCCAACCGCACTTAGTACTTCTTTCATCCATTCGTCATGGGGAACTTTGTCCCGTGTAAATTTTCTAATTTTGATTATGCCAATTTCTGAAGTTTTTTTGTTTTGAAACGTTCTAGTACCTCGACCTCCAGCGCGGAAACAAGAAGATTATTCCGAGCCCGACGCTCCTCTGTTCCCAGTATCACCGAAGCTTTCTCAGAGTGCCGAATTGTGATTTTGAGTAATTCTAGGGAAGCTGATTTTAATATGTCGTTCCATTTCTTTTTGTCTCCTCCTGATAGATTATTCATTGCTGGTATCAGCTTCACTTTTAGACCTTTCGGTACGATATTAACCCGAAGGTACGTTTTTAAGGTTTTAACATGAAGGTCATGTCTAAGCCGCTTATCAATTATTTTTCGTAATTTAAGAAAAGCTGAAGATTTGAAACAGGGCTGCCGGTGATATGAGAACAAGGGAGGCGGAGTACTCACGCGGCCTGTGTATCAGTCCCGGCGCACTCGCTGGGCGGAACCACAACGCTTCCGGAGGTCATATGATAAAACAGGGGTGCTGGGGATCAGTCCACAGTTATATGACGGGCTGCTGGTGATGGGTTGCTGTTCTGGTGCAGAATCCACGGCAGGTTTCCGCCTCAGTTGCATACTTCTCTTCGGGCTTGCCTCTCGACACGATGGCTTGTTTGATGCGCTCGCCTGGGCTGAGGTGCTTGCTGTAGGGGAATGTGCTGCTGCTGTGCCACTGGTGGTCTGGGGTGGCTGTTTAAGTGCTGCGCTGCAGTGTCCCCTCGACCCTCGATGTCCGGGAAGTGAGTGGTGGCCTGGTGGTGATGTCTTGACGGCTGGCTGCTGCTTGTCTGGTAGACATAGCATTTTGGCCTACGACTTGTGCAAATGTTCGAGGCTCTGGATTATTCATCGAATTTTGTTGCTGCCGAGGCTGTGGATGTTGTGGCGCGTGGTCTCTCCACTGCCCCAATGTGAGGTGGCGAATTCGGAGGAGTAAGTTATATATATTCCAAGAGAGCAGCGAGACTCCACCGAAGCTGGGGTGCACGCCATCTGCAGACAAAACTGTGCTAGGGTGGAATATTTCCATTTGGTGGCCTACGAAGAAGGTGTTCTGCTCTCGTCGGCATATGTCGACAAGAAGGGCATTAAAAGTCTGGGCCTTCAGGTTGATCTTTATCACTTTAGGCCTGTTGGTTGAATTCCTTCGCAAATTTGGAGCCCGAGGAAGCACGAGCGTTGCAAAAATGTTTTTTTTTTATTTTAACTGTGTTTATATCGATGTGCGGGTAAAATACTAGGGCGCGGGACTCAGTGGTCAGAAAGCAGAGTTTGTGCGCAGCACGGCCACAGCAACAAACATTCTTTCCAGTTGCGGCTCCCATCCCCACACCTTGTGATAATGGCTAACAAGGAATGTTCGTATTGATATTTTAGCCTTGTGGTTGTCTTCATTTCGCGAATAACTTGTAGATGAAATAAATAAAGCCCTTTCTGATGCAAGGCGCATGGCGTACGTTGCTGACATAAGAACAAAACTTGAGTGCACGCCCATTGTCCATGTTCGTGCCTAGGATAGAAGAGAACGAAAGTTCAGTTGATATGTTTTTTTAACCATCGCGCTGTTGACTCGCGAAGAAATGTGATGGTTCAAGACGGCGTTCAGATGTACAAATCGATGTATACTCGAAATAATGCCGCTCTTTTCTCTGCTTAATTACAATAAATTCTCATTATTTCGCAACTTTTATAATTTACTGTTATCATCGCATTTAAAAACATCATCCAACGATAACCAACACGATAATTTGCGAAATCTGACACTAATAAATCCTTTGCTTTATTTTATGAAAGGGAAATGGAATCGGTTACCAGCCCTTATATTTTAACAAAAAATTGGAGGACGCTTAAGCTTCGCCTTGAAGAATCGAACGCGCTGGCAGGCGCCTTGCCGAAACGCGCGGGACTCGAGCTGCAGTCGTAGTTCGTCTGCACATCGTTCTCGAATAAACCCGATGCCACGAACACCAGCATAGCTTCCGAGCCGAATGAACGGGCAGCAAGCCGCAAGCTTCGTGGTGAACGAGCTTTGGATGTGCGCTGCGTTGTTCGTCGCTCACGCGTGATTCCTGCGTGCCCACACGGCCCCACTGCGCCCGAACGAGAGATATATCAGATGCGTCACTTCCTTTTCTTAAAATCAATTTTGATTTCATTTTCCTTTCTTTACGGGTTTTTTGTCCAGCTAGGGGGCCGACGGAGACTCATGTTGTGCTTCCTATGGGCTCTGAGTTCAAGTATCTGCTGCAAGGGAAAACACCAGGATACGTCGACTCCGACACACGGACCAGAAGCGTGAGCGTATAAGTCACCTTTCAAGACCTCGTTTAAGCAAATCGAGGCTCGGACGACCGCGCTCCGACTGTCTAAAGCCAGCGTCGCTCCGGCGCCAGAGCTTAACTGAACGCCAGGCCTAGCGCGGCGCGAACGCCGCAGTGGCAGGCATGGAGTACGCCGTAGTTGGGACTAACGCGTCGCCAGTCGAATTCGATACGGCCGATCTGAAAACCATTGTTTCTTACCGTAGCAAGAACCCCAAAGCTGAGTCATTAACAGCTCAGCAGCCAAATAAGCAGACCGAGAAGCCGCTGGCGAAACCTCTCCCTCCACTCCATCCTAAGAAACCGCTTTCCCGACTCCCGGAGGGGGACTATAAAATCATCTACAGACCAACGGGTGGCATAGACTTTACGCGCTACACCGAGAAGTCCATCAGGCACGCGTCGCAACAGCCAGCGGCATCACCGCGACCAAGGATGATAAAGGCTAATCTAGAACAAATTCTGCAAAAAAATGTGTTCACCATATAGACGCCGGTGCAGGCAAAGGCACTACGCTACATCGCAGTCCAGCAAATTAAGATGGCAAAGGCATCGCCATGATGTCGCGCATCGCCCCTCCGGACAGGGCCCGGCAGGGCATCATCTATCGGGCTTACGATGGCGAAACTCACAAGAAATGACGACAGAATTCCGCAAACGAAACCCTGAGATCGTACAAGCACGAACCATGGGAAGCACGTCCAAGTCACTTCTGCTTCACTTCAATGCAGACCAACTACCAGATAGCATCGTATACTTCGGAGTCCTGTACCGAGTCTACCCCTTGATTCCAAAAGTAGAGGCGTGCACGAACTGCAGAAGATTTGGACACAGAAGAGACGTATGTCCGGAGCCACCGCAACAACGGTGCCCGTACTGCGGCAACCAGCTCCCAAAAGGAAGAAATATGCGACAAAATTTTCATTGCCTGCGGAGGAGAACACCGCACAGGCGATAACAGCTGCAAGAAACGATTTCAACGACCCCAAGCGAAAACATTGGATCACCAGTCAAGATCCAAATCCCGGGCCTGCGACGACCCAACATCCACCCAAAGGAAGGACCACTCGAGCTCCTTCCCGTCCTTTGACAGCGGACACAGCAGTAGCACCAGCAGCTGGACTCAGTGCCCCGGACCAAAACAGGTGAGCTGGGCGGGAGTGGCCTCTCACGGAAGGGGACGGAGCTGCAGTCATTACAATCTAAACTCAATCAGGCACTCCACCACATTGAAATGCTCACGGATCGAATCAAACACTTGGAACAAGAAAATAGTAAACTAAAAGCACCCGCCAAATCTAAAGACTCTCCTCCAATACCACTACCAATGCAGGAAGTCACAGAAATAGAAACTACTGTGACCGCATCAGTTGAAACACCAGTAGGCGTAGTAAGCAAGGAAGAAACACCTCTCAAAAAACGAGCAGTAGTTGACATAAGAAATTCCTCATTGCAGGATAGAGTCCCAAAAGTCGAACAAAAAGTTGAAGAACACAGCAAGAGACTAGATAACCTAATACAAGGAGTTTACAATTTAACACAAAGACTCGAACAATACATAGAGGATGTAAATCACAAGTTCGGTGTAATCGACACCGTTTTACAGCTCTGTCAGCTCAATGGGCGCCAATCGATTTATCCCAGCAAAATGGCCAATCCTAAAACCATAACAATTTGGCAGTGGATCTGCAGGTCTATGCGCAACAGAAAAGCACATCTACAGTTACACATTCAATCGCAATCCGAAAAACTTTCCGTAATAGCGATCCAAGAACCCAGAATGTCTCGACTAAGACTGCCAGTGTACCGGGCAGTTCTGCCATATCACGTCGCAGAACAGCCTTTCACCACTACGATTGTACATATATACCTTACCATGGTTAACCGCGAGATTGAAAACGTAGAGCTCGATTGTATGTTAATCGAAATTCTACTTAGCAAAACAATCTGCTCTTCTCTGTACATACTGAACGCATATAGCCACGCCGGGGCACAGGCTGGACCAGCGAAAGCCGCTATACTCCAAGCCTTACAAATCGCAGGCCAAAACCCAACCCTAATTGTGGGCGACTTCAACGCTCAACACGTGCAATTGGGACACGCAACAACATCCAGGAAAGGCACGGACCTAATGGATTTTATCCAGCAAAGAGGGCTAACCCAATACGCGGACCCCATGCAGCCTACCAGGATAGGCAACAGCGTGAACAGAGCATGTGCCCAGACCTCACGATAGGCAAAAACCTCCCAGACTTAAGCTGGAGCAACACCAGACAAAATCTGGGAGTGACCATTATTTCATAACGTCTAAAATCGCCATTGGCAATCCCAAACCCAAACCCAGAAAAAACAATCACCGACTAGGAGCACCTTAGGACCATCCGCGACCAAAATCAGGAACCGATCACAGACCAAGAACAGTGGACACAAACCTTCCTATCGAATGTGGGAAAGGCCACTAAAGAACCAGTACATGACCTAGGCATAAATACGATTGACAGCCGACTTACACACATGTGGGAGGCAAGGCAAAGCCTACAAAAAAGATGGCTTAAGCAAAAATACAACAAGCTTAGAAACAGGATAGTCACCCTAACGGAAGAAATTCACCACCACTCCGCAGAACTCGCGACACAGCAGTGGAACCATATCTGCGAAAATGTAAATGGCAATCTAGGCACGAGAGCGACGTGGAATTTTCTGCGGCATCTCCTTGATTCGAAATCGAACGAAGCTACGACTCAAAAAGAAATCACAAAAAAATTAAACAGAGACCGAGGCACGGATCAAGATGTTATAAACACGCTACAGCAGAAGTATTTTTGCCCAACCCTAGAGACGAAGTCCTTACCCGATTATAAAGGACAACCTAACTGTGCCCTGGACGCTGACATAACAATGGCGGAAATCAGAGCAGTCCTCCTTAAGATACGCATGACATCCGCTCCGGGAAAGGACGGAATTAATAAGACGCTCAGAAACCTAGCCGACGCTTCTGTCACAGCCCTCACGGAATTTGCGATCGAGTGTTGGAGGGAGGGATAATTCCCAGCGTCTCGTAAACATGCGTCGTTATATTCATCTCAAAACTGGGCAAAAAGCTCGCGCTCGAAAACCTCAGACCTATTTCGCTTACTTCTTGCATAGGAAAACTGATAGAGCACGTCATACTAGATAGACTGCAGTCCCACATGCACAAAGAGAATTTATATCCAAGCACTTTGATTTACTTTAGACCACGTTAATCAACACAGGATACGATGCTCAGACTAGCAAACGAATTTCTATCCCAGGAGCAAGAAAAGATCACAAGGGCAATTCTAGCTCTAGACTTAACCAAAGCATTTGGTAACGTCAAAAGCAAAGCAATCCTAGATTTTCTTTCACCTTTGAATAGAGGCGAAAGAACGTTTAACTACATCAAGGACTTTCTCTCTGATAGAACGACTAAAATTCAAATTGGCACAATCAAATCCTCCACCTTCAGTTTAGGAGACAGAGGAACGCCGCAAGGATCTGCCCTGCCCCCCTTCTTATTCAATATAACCCTCATCAAAATGGCACATGAACTCGCCAAAATTCCAGATCTAGAATACTCTTAGTACGCGGACGATATTAACCTTTGAAACATCAAGGGGAGTATCGGCAGGATACAAGATACGCTACAACAAGCGGCAGATGTAGTAGTAGAGGAGGCACAAGCCGCGGGACTTGCGTGTTCCCACCAAAAAGTCCTCATCCTACACCCAAAGCGTCAAAGAAAGAATGAAGCGCCTCAGATCAAAATATACGCGGAAGGGGCAGCCATCCCAAAAGTGGAAACACTAAGAATATTGGGAATGCTGATACAGTCAAACAAAAAAACGACACACTAATTAAGAAACTGTGAAACACCGTCAACCAAATCTCCCTCCTCATCAGACGCACCGCGAATAGGCGAGGAGGGGTTAAAGAAGCCGAGATCAGGAAACTAATCCAAGCCTTCCTTCTTAGCAGAGGCATGTACTCTACACCATACGTCACCCTCACAGTCAGAGAAAGAGACGACCTGGATGCTCTAATTAGACAATCCTACAAAATTGCGCTCAACCTCCCCCGTCATGCCCCAAATGAAAAACGACTATAGTTAGGAATTCATAACACCTTAGAGGAAATGATGGAAGAACACCTCACCGCACAACACGAAAGACTATCAGGCACTGAAACAGGACGTTTCATCCTAAGAAGGCAGGACTAAAATATGAAGGAATCCGTACATCCACCTTGCCAATTCCAAGACGCGTATACGAACACTTAATAGACCATCCTCTGTCCAAAAACATGCATCCACACTACGATACGGACATAAGAAATGCTAGGGCAGAAAAACTTCACGAAAGATTTTCAGTCCTGAAGGACACAGCGCAAGTGGACCTGGCACAACATGCGGACAGAGACGCCTTTTCCCTGGCAGTTGTCGATCATCGAGGCTTCCTCTCGCATCGGCGACAATCGATGAAACAAAATTTCCGGAGGACGACGCAGAAGCTGCCATAGCTTTAGCCATTACCTCCACCACTGCCAAATACATTATCAGCGACTCTAAAACCGCAATTCGAAATTTTACCAAAGGAAGGGCCCACCCCGCAGCCATGAAAATATTACGAAAAATCCCCAATACCCGCCAGATCAAAATTATCTGGGTCCTCGCCCGAATCCTGGAAACGAGGCGGCGCACCAATTTGCTCGAGGATTCGTAGTTAACCAGGAGGTGAGCTGCCCTTAGCTCAGCTCAGCCAAGGAGCTTGTGACGACCTACAACGAAATTACTACCCACCTCTGTTGGGGCAGTGGAGTATATTGCGAGGAGGGGGAGGAGAGATCTTTCGCTCACGTGGAGGAGGAGGGATTTTTCGCCCACGGCTGACGCCGACGACACCAGCTTTCTGCGACTCGATCTCCTTACCGCCGTCGCGTTAATACGGGGAGATCACGCAGCATTACAGATTGGAGCGCAGCCTACCGGCCTAGTATGTGTGTTTTTTTGGCTTTTATATTTTCAATTCAATTCTTTATTTTTCCTTCTTGGCAGATGGAGACAGGACGAAAAGCCGCGATAGCGCCTTGACTTTGGTCCTACCTCCTTACAAATTGGCACACATACAGATACGGGTCTCGTACAAGTGTATAACAGGTAAAAAAAAAACAAATAAAAACAAAGCACAAGTTTTACATGTTAAATTAGTCACTAAGCATACATCAAGAAATGAAACACAATAGATCTGAATACAGTTGTTAGCGAAACGAACACTAACTAAAATAACTGAAACAATAGGCATCTCACGCAAATACACTTGATAAAAATAACTTATTCTTTGAATTAGAGTTACAAAAGGGGTCAAATGACTCTTGCTCTAACTGATTTAACAATGACGGGAGGGTATATGATATTGATTTCTTGCAGCAGTCTGCGCGGGGCGTTGGTACATTCCAGGTTTCACCATGCCGGGTGAGACGACACGAATCCTTCTTTTCCAGCTTTGCGATTTTCGCAAATTGTTGTCGCTAGTTTTTACAGTGGACATGCAGCGCACCAGTAAACTGTAACTGTACATTTTGGAAATGGGAGTAATGTCATATCGTAAGAACAGGTCATGGAAAGAATAACGGGAAGGAACGTTTGGTATGCATCGCAGGGCTTTTTTCTGCAGTAAGTGTAGATTCAACAAGTTTGTGACACCTGTTGTTCCCCAAACAAGATTGCAATATTGAAGTAAAGACAGCACTGGTAAAATATATAGCATGATTTTAAGCTTGTCGGGAAGTATACGTTTCAATCTGGGTACGACTCCCACTGCTGAAGCTACTTTGGAACAAAGATAGCCAACTTGGTTATTCCATGTTAAACGAGCTGTAAAGATCATGCCGAGGTTTTTTTGCGGTGTCCACCGTTTCTAACGCGTTTGCGCCTAGGTTTATGTTAAGTAGCTTCGAACTCTGTTTTCCCTTCGGCAGGTATAAAACTATTTTTCTCTTTTTGAATTTATCTTAAGGTGATTTGCATCAACACATGATTTAATGTCAGCCAACACGTTATTTGCACTCAGTCCGATGTCGCTTTCACAAGTACCTGTAATGAACACAGATGTATCATCCGCATAGGATACAAATTGTGCGTTTCTTGTGCTGTGAATAATGTCGTTTATATATGCGGAAAATAAAACTGGCCCTAGAATTCTCCCCTGCGGCACCCCAGAACCAATAGGAAGGGTGGATGATTTCACATTGTTTATTTCTGTGTACTGCGTCCGATGTTAAAAGCATTGCCACAGTACCAATCAATCCAGTGGCGCCATACTGCGGCCGAACTGTTTTAGATGGGACTTGCCGTGCCTTGCGCACTCTAGGGGATAGGGTTTTTATCTTCTTCCTCGCTCGAGCTCCCCGCTGTCTTGCACGCCCTGCGCGTCTAATTAAACCTGGTTTGAGTGCTTCGACCGTTTATCAGTGATATATTTGGTGGAGCCGCTGGGTAACGGTCCATGTACGCTGACCTCGAGGACACTCTTGACGTCAGTTCCCAACGCGTGGCTACAACACCAGTCCACAAGGCGAGCCGCCGCCTGCGAAGCCTACAACCAGAGTTCGGCCAACTCGCAAGATCAGCAAGGGCCATGACGTCCGCTACGGCTAGCCAGACAAGTCAGCTTTTCGGGCAGACAAGTGAGCTTTCTGTCCTTCACACACCTCGGTCGCCCCCATAATTCCACGAGAGAGGTTTGAGGACGTCGAAGACTGGTTGGCGAGCTTTGACCGTGTGGCGGGCTTCAACGAGTGGGACGGCGAGCGCGGACTGCGGAACGTGTACTTCGCACTACAGGATTCGACCAAGACGTGGTATGAGAACCACGAAGCTTCCTTCACTAACTGGAAGATCTTTCCCAGAGAGCTCTTAGCCACGTTCAGCACCAGCGAACGAAAGAAGGCTGAAATCGCCTTGCAATCGAGGTCGCAGCAGCCGAACGAGAGCGTCGCCATGTTCATCGAGGACATGACCCGACTCTTCAATCGCGCCGACCTTGCTATGCCAGAGCACAAGAAGGTACGCCACTTAATGCGCGGCGTCATAGAGCAATTGTTTGTCAGGACTGGTACGTGTCCCGCCAAGAACGGTGGCCGACTTTGACAAGGAGGAAACAAGCATGGAGCGTTCTCTGCAAGAACGGGGCGCGCACTACGGCCGTCAGGCTAGTGTAGCAGCCGCTCGCCACTATATGCCCACGTCGTTACCCACTGAGGAGCTTCCAGAGCTTGTGAGGAGCCTGGTGCGCGAAGAACTCGAGAAACTTCGCTTCGAAGCCGCACAGGCCAGCGTCGCTGCCATACCGGACGTGGTCCGAGATGAAGTCCGGCGAGCTGTTCAGTCGCCACCAGCTCCGCAGCCAGCGCCCTATGTAATGACATACATACAGTCAAGCACTACAAAGTCGTCCTGGCGCAGTGAGACAAGCCTTTTCCCCCTGTTACTCCTGTGCCTTCACCTCGGTACCCAACTGCAGCTGTACCCGTCGTACCGCAGGAGCCCCTGTCCAACATGAGCAAAGCGCGCGTTTGGCGTACGCCAAATAATAGGCCGCTCTGCTACCACTGCGGGCCGCCCGGCCACATCCTCCGCCACTGCCCCTACCGCAGAATGGACTTAAGGGGGCTTTCACCTGACGCATCTGGACCACGCTACGGAGAACGCCCGTCTTTTTATAGCCAGTTCAGAGGCGCGTCCCCACATCAGGAAAACTGAAGACGGCGTCCCCCGGGTGTAGGGCCGCCGCTATTGGATCAAGTCAAGAGCCTCCACCCGACGATTCGCGGCTACGATCCGACCAACGACGACCTCACCCGACGACCTCAACGACAACGACGTGCTGCGACCGAATGGTGTCTGCCGAAATCCCAGTAATCGCTGATAATCGCGATGTGACCGCACTTGTGGACACCGGCGCTGATTTTTCTGTAATGAGCAGTCGGTTAGCCACGTCCCTCAGAAAGGTTCTGACCCCTTGGTCTGGACCACAGATCCGCACCGCCGGCGGCCTTGTGGTTACGCGAATTGGCGTCTGCACGTCACGAATCCAGATCCGCGGTGCTACTTTCCCTGGTTGCTTTGCTGTGCTGCCCGAGTGCTCCAAAGACCTGATACTTGGTTTGGATTTCCTTCGGGAGTACGGTGCTGTCATCAACCTTCACACACTAAACACGAATGACACGAGATGGGAGGTTTATCCGTGTTCGTCCGCTTTAAAACACCGCATCTCCAGGCGAGAACACCGGTCAAACAGTGCATATGATATCATAAACACCAAAGCAACACCAGCTAGAACTGACGGTGTGCTAACGAGGTCCGCAATCGTTCATCAGCCGTCTCCAACGGAGTGGTTGTCGCCATTCGGAACCTTCCGAACGGTGTAGAAAAAACACCGTACGGCAACTGAGACGGAGCGAGGTCGAATTCCTGCTGATGTTCAAAAGAACGCGCCAGTGGAACTGTGTACTTTTATGTTTCGCTTAGTTCCGGAACGAAGCAGCAAGTTTTGGTTTCGGTCGAGAGTCCATCGACAGCAGGTGGCGCAAAGGATCAAAAGACGGCGTGAGAGTCGTGACTCGTGAGTGCAGACGCTGTGACCGAAGCGGCGTAAGTGCTAGGCCTAGCAGCGCCAGCGTGGCCGTCTCGGATTGCGTCGCAGAAATGAGCGCGGCGGGTTGTCTGGAGCCTCTCTTGGAACGGATATCATGAGCGGCGTCTGTGCGTTTGCCGCTGCTGCTTTTCGATGCGCGACGGAGAAAGGGAAGATGGATGCTTAACCGAGTTACAGTGGCTGGAATAGGGGAAGTGTGCCGAAGGCGCGGCCGCTCGCGTGTGCTTCCGCGATGCAACCGCGAGGCGGCGCTGGCGGTTGCTTACACGTCGCTTCCTACGGGCGTGCTATGCGTTTCGCGCTAGAAACGCGAATTTGCAGTGATTATTTCGGTTCATAAATTAGTATATCCGGACTGCAATGCGTTCACTTGCATGCTAAAATGGCAGTGACGATACATTACTATATCTCCGCCTTTCATCAGTTTTCGTTCGATAAAACTTGCTCACTCCTGCCACGGTAGTTGCGCTCTAGTTACTGCCCGAGCACAGTAGCGATATGCTGCACAGTGGCGCTCTTTATCGCGATTCAACTTTGCCGCTCAGAAGACTGCCAAATGCACCCTCGCGTGCTATGGGCGTGAATAGGATATTTCGCGCACTCGCACTTTTTGCCATATAAATCGGCTTGTCGTTTACACTAGTTCTATGAAAAAAATTTTGCACAGCATGAATGCAGTAGTCGCGTTCGTGATAATTGATTCTTATGGAAGAAATGGCTTGAATTAAAGTGGATGTCCAACGCGTATGAAATTAGAACTAGATGTTTCTCTGAGCGCTGATCATTATTTAATTGTAAAATAAGTATTGTGCTGGATTCGTACAAATAATGTGATTAGTTTCATGCAAATAAAAGTGGAAAACATATGGTCCCTACTGTACATTCCTGATGGAACTGTTTATTGCTTTTACAATGAACAATAAATCATTCACCTGATAACAAAATTCATGGTAATTAGAGGTTTCTTAAATGTCACATTAGTTTCAGGTAGACTAGTAATATACAAAACAAACTTCAGAGAACATTCAACAAGACATAGCTGAAGGCGCATCTCCACATGGTCCTCAAGTTGTTCTGCTAAGTTTCAAATGTTTTTTCTTCTCCCTTGTGGAAGTGCGGTCTTTGTTCAGAGACTTTGTGTAGAAGTGAAGACGTGTCATGATGAAAAACTTTACAATACTGCTAGTCAGTGCTTCCTTATGGGCAACACAGCCAACGTGTGGCATTTTTTGCATGTGCTGCATAATCTCTGTGATGCTATCTCTGTGCAACTTGTTCCAGCTAAACCAAATGGTGAAAGAGTCCTCCAGTGCTTCAACAAAAGCAAATAGCTCACGTGTCGGATACAGCAGGCCGCCCTGGTCACAGAATGCTGTGAAGGATGAAAGTTGCTTCTCTGCGTTCTCTGGTGGTGTAAGGAGAGCATCGAAGCAATCTTGACATTTTGTTGCGAGGACCTTTCGTCGTGCAACATATCCTGCCAGGTAGTACACCAGTCTGGCATCGCTTGTTTGCTCTGGATATATGTGATCGGGTGCTAAAGTGGTGGGAGAGGTCTGGAGAATGCTAGACGCTTCATCCAGTTTACCAGAGTCCAGCAGGGTGTCGACGTGGCTTGCTAATTCAGCTGTCCCAACTAGAGCCTCGAGCGTTCCACCTGCACAATTCCCAGTACCTGGAGCTTTTACCAGATTATAAAAGCTAAGGCAGTTCACTGCTGTGAGGAACTGGGCCGATGTCGGGTGATCGTTGCAGCCATTAAATTGGCGTATTATGCCAAAAAGCTTTTCAATTGCATCTTGACTAAGCCTTGAAGTTAAAAGGTACTTGTAGCCAATTTTTTCGTTGAGGTAGGCCAACAGTTCCAGAGTGGCTTTTAAAGTTACTCTAAGCCCCTCGGCAGTGCCAGGTGACAGGAAACCAGCCTTTGAAGGCCCTGTGTTCGCTTCCCACGCATCAATATATGCAAGGGCTTTTTTCAACACATCTTCTTTTTTCGAGTTCGGCCTGAGTGAGCTTGATGGCACTCTCGATGTCATTGCATCGATCAGATTATGCATGAAGGCGACGAACTTTGCTGTAGCATCGGCGTGGTCACAGGAATCTGCAATTTCGTTCTTGTACAAAAACAAGCCATGTAGAACTTGTGGGCTAAAAAGGTGGAATGCCAAATTGACCTTCATTTTTTCAAAGTTATTAGGACTCAAGTGGACATTAGTTATTTTTGGCATTGCTTTCAATGTGACTTGACACTTGTCATGGTCATGGGCTATCTTGATCGGCCTTACGTCCACATGCCCCTCTGGTGTTTTGAAGCCTGCCTTGATGAAGCCATTGCGGACACATTTCACTAAGTGTGGAAAGTCGGAGAAGAAGAAAAGGCGTCTGTCATCTCCACAAGGATGGGCTGTCGATGGTTTGATAGCTTTTGAGCTTGCCGAAATGCGAAAATTGCGCCACATTGCCCGATTCCATGACGCCCCATCACAGGTGACGTAGTCAACCTTAAGACCAGCATTTTCAGAAAGCAGCACAGCTTCCAAAAGAATCTTCGAGAGCAACGGTGCTTTAACATTTCCCTTTGAAGCGAAAACACCAAGGATTTGATGCCATGATCCTGAAAGAGGCTGAAACATAATAACCAGTCCATGGTCACAAGTAACTGTCTTGTCAGCCTCAGGAGTGTAGGGGCCAAGATCAACGAACCCGTCCACTTTGCCAGAGCCGCTTGCAACAGCGAAGTTTTCTGCAAGCTTCATCTCGTCGACAATGAGGCCACCATGGCACTCAAATTCAGTCATCTCTTGCGTTTTTCTTGATATGCCAGAAAGCACTGCTGCATTGAATCCAAATCTGCTTTCGTATTTCTTCATATACTTCCTGAGACAAGTGCGGCTAGGCAGCACAAGTATTTTTTGTTTTCGTACATGTTCGTAGAGACGTGGGCTTTTCATGTGCATTATAATACATTCTAGCATCCACTCTGGATTATAGCGCATCCCTTTGACAGATTTGCGGCTTCCAGCCTCAAAACACTGCATGATTGCAACTCTTTGTTTTTGTGGAAGCTTTTCGATCTTTTTTAGCACAGTACTTTCTTCAATATCTTCATTCTCCTGCTTCATTTGAATGATGGTTTGATCCAAGCTTTTTACTTTGGCTCTTAGACGTCTCACTGCTTCGGTTCTTGCCCTCAACTTCTTTCCATAATCATAACTGACATTTCGCTTCTTTTCCCGGCACCGTTGATTAATTAAAAGCCTTCTCAAATACTTGCAGGCGACGCACCGCATCTCATTTTCACTGACGGCACCTTTGCACCGTATATGATAAAAGCCTTCGCTCCATTTTATCATTTTTGAGCAGCTAACATGGCAGAACTCAGTCAGTAACCCCGCTCCTGCGCAAACCTGCATGCTGTCAACCTCCTGCAGCACGGACGCTGGATCACATTTCTCGTCTATCGCCGTGAGTTCCACACCCCGGACGAACACCTGATGCTTGACAGCGGTGCCCTCGCTGCGGAACAAAACAAGCTTCTGAGCATGGAGGAGACCCATGTTCGGCCCTGGCAGGCACACACTATACGACACTGTTAGCGGCTCTTCACAAAAAACATGCTTTCCCCATTTGTCTGATGGGAGGGTGACGTTTCTGGCATCCGAAGTTCTTAGTAGGTCCGGTTCGGCAGATGCGGGTGCCTCTGCTGAAACGTCGCTGGCCTGCGGAACTGTTCGCCGCCTCTTCGAAGGCACGACCTGAGGGTCCAGTCGCTCCTTTGGGTTTCTCTTCTTGGGCACGGGCTTGGAGAGATACTTAGGCACGTTCGGGAACTTCGTTGGAACGGCATCGGGCTGAAGGACCGGTCTGCTTCTTTCCAAACGTACCGTCTTACCTTGTATGTTGTGTTCGAAATGACGCAGCACAAACTGAGGATCAAAATGAAGCTCGCAAACAGCGGCGTTCCGTTCAAGGGGCTTGTCGGCTCTTGGTATATTCCTCTGCCACTTCAGAAAAAGCTCCTCGTCCTTGGGCACACCGAAAAGCGACAACTTCTCTTTGCACGATTTGTACCCGGTTGTGCAACCGGGCACAAAACAGTGGCTTTGACGTCGGCTCATCACATGCACATTTTCAACAAGCCAGAAAAAGCGCACAGCGTACGGAAACCACTCAAAACGACCCAAAGAGCGCTGAAAACGCGGGCAAATAGGCCTCCCATGCGCTCAGCTTGACGTGTAAACGACGGCGAGAGCCACCTCGCGGATGCATCATGAGGCTGCACTGTGGTTCCCGCAGGAGCCGCTTGGCGGTAATCACACTTTAGTATTCCAGCCACTGTAACCGAGTTCACCGAAGTGGATATCGTAAACGACGGCTGAGCTTGCCCCTCGCTCTGGTTTGCGAATAGCGGTATGGCGCCGTTGTGAGCGAATTGAGACAAGCGCTGGCTTTGCGGCGCCCTTGGCCAGCGGGAGAGAAATTTCTACCTCGACACTGCTGCCCGGAAGGATATTTTTGAATCCCTGTCGTCTCACATCCGTCTCGCCGTCATGGTAAGGGATTTTGCGTCTTAAATATCGCTGTACGATAAAGACGTGAGCAGGCTTGAGTGGAGCGCTGAAGCACTGTGCTGCGGAATGGAGCAAAACATTAGCGCAGTTTTCTTAACGACGCGCTGCCAGTGTATGGGTTGTTTTATATGACTATGCGCCAGCGCCTGAGCACCTGCATTGTCAGTCAATCCCACTGCCTGCGTTATAAGTTCGCCTTCATTCCGCAAAGCACCGCACGAGCGCTCTGTAATACAAGTCTGCTTGCGTCTGCACTGAAGTACACCTTGCAAGCGGCTGTATGTTTTCGGCATTGTTATTTTCGTGCCCTCCGGAGCATTTGTGTCATTTTAGTTTGGATATGTGCAGCATTTTTGGCCACTCTTAATTTCATGCATGTTCGCAGAACAAGGTATGCGGCATCGCTATTAACATAAAAAAATCACGTCGCTTTTTCTAGAATGCCATGGTTCCCCACAAAAAACATAATTTACTTATCGTGCGCGTCGCAGCAAATTTATGAATGTGCTCAAAGCTTCTGAAGTGCATACTTGTTTTCTGCCCTCATAGATTAGGCCGCCACATTTAGAATTCCAATCTGATTATTTGTTGCTTTCAGTCAGTGGCGCAATCTCTTTGTCACTGGAACACGAGTGAAAGCGAGAAAGCAACGGCTGTCAGTTCTTGCCCTATGTTCTGCGGTTCGTTGCGGCATAACTTCGATGGGTGCAGTATAAACGTGCTATCACTGTTTGTTAAAATATAACAGCTGCTTTAATTTCAAAGCATCACATACTTCATTGCCTTGCTCACCTATCATTATTGGAGTCAATAATTCGAACGACATACATTTTATTCATAATGATTTGTTAGGTATCAAACCTGACTGGACATTGTTCTATACAGGTTCTAATCTATGAAGAACTCCAAGGTTGCATCAGTTTAATCTACAAGCAGTACCAAACAGTTCAGAGTTAAGTCGCAAAGAAAGATGCCCCCTGCAACACTTGTAGTATTTTTGTGCAAATTATTGGTGGACGTAGGGAGGAACTGAAATTTTTGTACAAAAATAGTAGCTCAGTATTTATCTGTCCATCTGATGACTACCTTTTAGGCACAGAATTTAGTCATTGACTCAGATTTAGTCATTGATGTCACTAGCCTTAGTAAAGCTTGGGTTTTGTGATTATTTATTTTTGAATGGGGCTGGCACCAAGCCCTGGCGTTTCGTTATCTTGCAAAGAGGTGGGATGCAAACAGTGACAGTAAGCAGCTGCTGACCCCCAAGGGATTTTCGTTAAAATTCAGGCATATAGTTACTTGTGCGATTAAAAAATAGACAATAGTAGGAATAAGGAGCCAGTGTAACTGCTGCAACTATGCTCAGTTCTGAAAATAGAGTAATTTCATGACTAAACCAGATACAGCGTACTGACACGCTGCTATTTTGGGGTTTGCATTGCTACTGTCTCATTTTCACGCGTGTTTACTACCACTCTTTTCAACTAACCAATAATCCAATGTTGAGACGGTTGTGGTTTCTTTAGACTTGCACAAAATTATGGAGAGGCGATCACCATTATTTGCTTTTGCGACTGTGGTTTTTCATTTTATTGACAAATGGTAATGAGGTCTGGATACGGTGCAGCTATTTTTTATTTTCAGTTGGAAAAGAGTGTTTTCTGTTGTAGTCTTCGATGGCATCCATTAATTGTGGAGTGCTACTTCACATGCTGTGTATAATGGCGATATACACTTTGAACAACACCATACCAGTTTTGTATTTTTAGGTCTTCATTATACACACGCAGATATGATTCATGGGGAGTACTGATTGTTGCATCCCGGGCTCTTATAGGTGCTCAAAATGTGATTCCCTAGAGAACATTTGCTTCTTCGATGCTTAGCAAAAATTCCTGTTGTCGCCATATGTATCAAAAACACGGATAAAGCAAGAGTGGTAGCTTTCGTGTGCAGCTGTACCTTTCGAATACGCACATTGTATCACGCTCCCTTATGAGCAGTGGCTCACCATTGTTTCTTTAGCGTCTAGTTCGATTACAGTTCGGCTGTTGCTGCACTGGTTGCAATTAAATGAGATTGAGCAGCTCAGTTGCCTTATAGCTAGAATATGGTTTTCAAATCTTTGGCAGGGAGGCCATTGCAGCATTTTGTTTAACTTTTGCATAGTTGTGGTGGCCCACTATATGTGATCATGGCTCTAATGGACAAATCAAATGTACAGTTGCACTTCTGTAATGTGGACACTTTGGTTTCCGAGCAAAATTCTCGCAAAGTGATTCATCCATACTAATGAATCATGAATGAAAATGTTTTGATACAAAACTTGTCACCAAGGTCTCCTGCACATAGAGGTGGGCAATGAAGTTGAAGCTAGACAGTGTTGATAGATCCAAGTACATTAGCCTGGTTACCATTATCTTTAAAAATCGGTCAGTGACATGTTTGAACCTCGCAATTCTTGGACCTTAATCTTGAAAAAATTGGGTTGAGCATGGTTTTTCTATGTAAACTTTCTCACTTTGAGGAGGGGAGACCACCCCCTCATGAATTCATCCCTAGGATAGAGTAGTCATAATGTGCATTATACTAAAATGCAATAGTATTATTTTGCAATTCTACAAGTGTAAGAAATGTGAGTGATATTTCGTTTTTAATTTTGCAGGACCAAGCACTCACAGCATGCCTCCTCACCTACCTATCAAGGCGCAGTTTTCCTGTTCATTGGCCATCACCCTGTAGTGAAAACTTCATCGCTTCTGTGGGGATTCTCCTGTTTGCAGCCTTCTGGGTGTTCCATTTGGAAAATCTAAAGAAGGCACTCTGTCTGCTGACTTTTCTTGAGAGTGCTTTTAGATATTTAGCCTAAAATAAACCACGCTTCGATGGTTTTGAGCTCATCAGTTTTTAAAAACCACTTCGTCTTTCCTTCACAGCGGCCTCTTCTATCTGCCTGTATATGTTTTACATGTCTAGTTTTTTAGTACTGTTTGGAATACTGGTAGTGGAACACAAACTGTGCTGCTATAACTTATCAATGTTAACATGATACTGTTGGCCAGGGCAAAGAAAAAGGAAAACAATATCAGCATGACTCTGTGAGAAAACTGATGTATTGCCTTTGTCAAAAAGTACAGAGCCAAAGGGTTTGGCTTCTAAGCCGTGTAATAAGGCCTCTGAGCATCCATGAATGTCCAACATTCATGGTGGTCAGGGCAACATTTTCTGTACCTTTAAGAGATCTGGAATGCTAGCTATGCACAACAAGGCTCAGAAGCGAATTCCTTGGGCTCTAAACTTCAACAAATGCTGTACTCGCATTATGTGACAGCATGGAAAGACATGACAAATAGGAATAGCAACATTTCGTTTACCCTAAGATTCATCACCCCACTGGTTTCTTGTGCCTGCATGGGCTAGTCATGGTTTTTATCTTTTTGCATCTAGCTCGGACAGCTTCCTGGGAGCACTGTCAGCATTCTGTAATTTTTTGTTTTTTAATGGACATCCCGTTCTGCCACATAACTCATTTGCTAGCATTTATACATATCCTTTAATTAGAAAAAATAATGGTGATAATGGATTTGGTGAACAATTAAGTTTTGAAGCAAATATGTGCTTAGACACAGGTCTTCAGACATTTAATTACTTATTTAATCACAAAGTTACTAGTCCTTAGTCTGATCAGTTGGCATGGGAACTTTTCTGGAAGTTTTCTTCACTTCGTCCTAAAGTGAAGGTGATGAATACCTTTCTCGCAATGAAAGAGAATGCCTTTGTCCTGAGCGCTTTGACCTTAGCCCATGTGTTTTTGCTTTGCTTGTAGTGCGCACAGTTACGTAACACCAGGTTGATTAATTCCTTGTGTTTCAGCATTAGTCATTACTTGTTAGCTAGATTGAAAAGCATGTGTGCATGTGTTTCTGTATTCTGATTTTTTCCATATAAGTTATGAGTGCTGCATTTTATTTCCGACAGGCTCCTTCAAATGGGTAGCTAACATATCTTTCGGGGCACATAAACTTTCTCTAGAGCATAGGCCTCCATATATTGAGTGTAAAGTTTTGTTTTGTGCTCTTTTTATGTGACTGTGTTAAATTGAATGTATTGTATACATTTTCTAAGGTTATGTTCATCCTATGTGTTTCTCAAGAACAAACACAAACATTAGAGGTTGGATACCTGTGATATTTTACTGTAGATTTATTGTGCTGCTTTAGGATGTCTGTTTAGTATTTCTTCTACTGTAGTTTGTAATCTGCATCTTGAAGTTAGCCACTTGGAATTAGCCACTAGGAACTGTCTGGTGCATAATATTTTTTGAGCTAATCTTATCTGACAGCACCAGTTAGCCTTAAGTGTAGCGAAGAAGGTTTCAAGTCAACTATGCATTGTTTTTCAAGATTTGCTATTGTATCGTTTTGATTACTTTTAGGTGCTGATTACAAGTTAGTCCTTATCTCTAATACCTGTTCAAGAATTGTGGTTTCAAATGTTGTTTATTGTCCTCCATTTAAAAAAATAAAATTGTAATCTAGAGGTCTTTGTGACCTTTACTTTACGCAGGCTCTTCAATTTCTTTTCAATTGAATCAGCTTGACATGTTAAGCAGCCTTTTAATGCTGCTGGTGTTTATATTTCAGATATGTGTGTAGGTTAGTAACTGACATTTGTGATAATCCAGTGCTATTTGTAGCGGTGGTCTTCATAATTCAGTATTTTCGAACATCCAATGGAATGAATGTAAGTCGCATGCGCAAGTTAAATTGTGAACAGTGTTTTGAGGACGTGCTCGTTACATTGTACTGTAAAGTGCTTAAAACTGCAGTCTCGAAAAAAAAAGTTTGTTAAACTTACACACCTACCTTGCACTATGAAGGTAAAATCCAAGAACTATATTTTTGTTCGAAAATAAAACCACGGAGCACAAGCTATATGCAGTGTTTTTGTGTAATCCTTACTGCGAATTCTGCTTTTATCTACTTTGAGGATTTATAGACTGGATGAAAATAGTGCTCGAAAAATATTTTCAATGCGCGAATGGAGCACGGAATTCAAAATTTTCTTTAAAAGGTCCATTATGGGCTGCAAAAATAAGTAAAAGTAATGAACGGATTTTAAGGATACAATCTACATATGCATTCTTTTTAAAAACTTCTAACGGCAGAGAGGTGGCAAACATTATTTGTCCAATGCGGTGCTGCCCGCAAGTGGCTTGTGCATCATTCAGGTTCTTTAACTTCAGGGATTCGGTTTTTATGCCACAGTGAAGAGATGGTATACTTCTACGAGAAGAAAAATGTGTTGCAGGAATTTGGCACGTAGATCCGTTACCACGGTCTTGTTTTCAGTTCCATTGCCTGTCGTCTCCCCATCTCTGCTTTTCTTCCCATTGCGAACCACTCCGTCAAGATACTTTCGGCTAGCCCCGGAACCATGGTTTGTTTATTTTTTACAGAAGTGCCGTATACTCAGCGGAGTCAGATTAAAGACGTTTCCTTGCCGCCACCGCTGGTCTCGTTTTGTTTCAGCGATGTACGGCAGTATGCTGCGACGTGACTGGGACGTCGTGTGTATGCATGGCGCCACGATCGTGCAACGCAGGCAACCAGGAGGAGGTGAAGACAGCGGTCCGATGCACTTTCTATCCAGCGTTCTTGCCCTGTTCCTTACAGTACTACTTCGTAACGGCATGGACGGAACGGGGCTCATTGTTATATCTCTAAATTCTAGTTCGATTGGGCTTTGTTCATGATTACAAAGCGCAGTCGAACCTGATTATTGTGGTTAACTAACTAGCACCGTTCCGCCTATATAGTTAGCAGTTCTAGTAGCCCTGTAAGAAAGAGCAAAAATGCAATATTGAAAAACGGACCGCTGTCATCACCTCCTCCTAGATGCCGGCGTTGCAAAATCGGCGCCTGCATAAACACGACACCGCAGCCACCGCTCAGCGTATCGCCGCGATTGAAACCTCCCATTGCAAACCTGAAGTGCATCGTATTTTTTGGTGTAAACATCTACACCAAATATACAACCATTGTCAACCGCAAGTGCTTCGTATTTTTTGGTGTAAAAATTTACACCCAATCTGCTCCCTTCGCCAACCGTAAGTCTTCCGTATTTTTGGGTGCTGAAATCTACCCAAAGTATAACGGTGGATATCGAACCTCGATTTGGGAGGACGCTAGAGGAAAAGCCAAAGACACCCATCTGGGTTGATTTGTGTTTAGTGTGCAGGAGCTTGTGTCATTTTCCACTCAACCCCCTTTTGACGGCGATCCAGAGCCACGCGGGAGTAAGTTACGCGCCTTTGACGGCCACGTATTAACCCCGTCGAGAGCTAGCATGTTTGTTACCGTAGATTGCGACATCACTGGAACGCGTGGCGTCGCTGAAACCAACATGTCGCTGCTCCTTGGTCGGAGAGTCTGTGTTGCTCGCGGAATTGTTGAGCTGAACAATGGTCGAACCCAGCTCTTGGTAACCAATTTTGGCTGTGAACCTCAGCGTTTGCCTGGCAGAACAGTTATTGCGTATTTCGAAGAATTGGGCGACTTCGCGGAACAGCACGCTTTGTCCGAAGCCTCAGCATCAGTGGAGGCACTGACCACTCTATAAAAACTGACGTGAACCCGAACCTCCTGTCTAATCAGAAACGCTGCCTCGAAAGCGTTATCCAGCTTTCTGTGACTACTTCGCCTCGACCTTTAAGGTTAGGCAGACACCGCTCACAAAGCACCGAATTATAGTCGACGCCAACCAGCGGCCGTTATGTCAGCCGCCATACCGGACTCTTCAAAGGAGCGTGGTGCCATTCGGCGTCAAGTTCAAGAAATGCTCCAGGACGACGTGATACAGCCGTCGACGAGCCCGTGGGCGTCGCCTGTTGTTCTAGTAGCAAAGATAGATGGAACCCTACGGTTCTGCGTTGATTACCGATGTTTAAACAGTCACAAAAAAAATGTTTATCCTCTGCCGCGGGCATGTGTTCCTATTCTGTGTGGGCAACCCCAACGATTTACCATATAACCTGGGAGTGTAAGCGAAACTACACGTTCCACCAACACAAAACCCCGAGTGCGGAGCAGTGGGAGAGCCGGCTCACCAGCTGCGAGCTCGCCGCCCAAAGGGCAATGGTGCAGCACGCAAGCGCGCAAGCGAAGCAGCGCGACTCAGTGGAGCCCTGGACTAGGGACCCAACCCTGCTTTGAAGGTCAAGAGCCTGCAGCGATGAAGACGAAGACCGAACGCTAAACACTTAATGGACCGAATAAAGTTTCTCTCTCTCTCTCTTATCCTCTGCCGCGCATTAATGGCTCCCTGGATCGGCTGCGCCACGCCAAGTAGTTCTCATCGCTAGATTTACGCAGCGGCTATTGGCAAATCGAGGTGGACGAGCGCGACCGGGAAAAGAGAGCCTTTATTACACCGGACGGTCTGTGCGAATTCCGGGTGCTCCCTTTCGGCCTGTGCTCGGCTCCTGCAAACTTCCAGCGGATGATGGATACCGTTCTTGCCGACCTGAAATGGCAGTCCTGTCTCGTGTACTTGGATGACGTTGTCATATTCTCTGATACGTTCGAAGAGCACCTGAGACGCCTGTGCGCTATGTTCGAAGCAATTCGGTCGGCCGGGCTTTCCCTGAAGCCCGAAAAGTGTCACTTCGCTTTCGAAGAGTTCAAGTTTCTAGGTCACATCGTGAGTGCTAAAGGGGTTAGCCCCGACCCCGATAAGACAGCCGCCGTGGCTGCTTTTCCTGTGCCCACCGCTAAGCGAAGCGTGCGCTGCTTTCTGGGTATCTGCGCGTATTATCGGCGTTTTGTACAGAACTTCTCTCAGATCGCTGACCCCCTTATCCGCCTCACGAAAGATTCCGAACCGTTTTTCTGGGGCCTGGAGCAACAGAAGGCCTTTGAAGACCTCCAAACCCGTCTCCAAAGCACGCCCATCTTTGGACACTTCGACGAGTCGGCCGCCACTGAACTGCACACTGACGCCAGCAACATCGGCCTCGGTGCGGGCCTTGTGCAGTGGCAGGATGGCCTCGAACGCGTGATCACATACGCGAGCCGCACCTTGTCACGATATGATGCAAACTATTCCACCACTGAAAAAGAATGCCCGGCCGTTGTGTGGGCCGTGACCAAATTCCGCCCGTACTTATATGGCCGTCCTTTCAGGGCCGTCAGCGACCACCACTCGCTCTGTTGGCCGGCGAATCTCAAACATCCCTCGAGACGGCTTGCACGCTGGAGCCTTCGACTTCAGGAATTCGATGTCACCATCGTCTATAAGTCTGGTAGGAAGCACAGTGATGCCGACTGTTTGTCTCGTGCTCCTATCGAGGACCTCCGAGCTGACCCCGACGACGATTCAGTTTTTCTTGGCGCCATCTCCACGTCCATTCTCACTCAACACCAAAGAGACTACAGTGAGCTACGGCCCCTCATTGAGTATCTGGAAGGAAGCGCTCAGTCTCCCCCAAGAATCTTCTCACGCGGACTGTCGTCGTTCTGTTTACGCTACGGCATCCTGTACAAGAAAACTTAGAGCCCGATAGAAGCTTTTTATCTGATCGTCATGCCTACGGCTCTTCGCGACGAAGTCCTGCCGGCGTGCCATGATGACCCATCTTCTGGTCACCTGGGTTTTTGTCGAACTTTGGCACGAATACGTCAAAAGTACTACTGGCCCAGGGTTGCTGTATTTGTAAGTCTGTCTATTTTTGCAAGGAAGAAAGAAAAGAAAAGTGCACAGGCCTGCTCACTGGCTCAAGCCGAGCCACAATCGCTACCACGTGCAGATAGTAGGAGAGTTGAAAGATGGGATAGAAAGACAGGATAGTAAAGAGGCGCTAAAGACAAGGCCGATCCCGGAGGTTGTGCAATACCGGGCTAAACGGTGGCGGAAGTGAAGAAACCTTCAAACTCTACGCCACATTTCGAAAAATAAGTTGTGAAGCATTACGTGAGAACTTGCCGCGAGTGCCAGCGTCGCAAGACGCCGCGGACTAAGCCAGCCGGCCTACTGCAGCCTATTGATCCGCCTCAGGTCCCCTTCCATCAAGTCGGCATGGACTTACTCGACCCATTTACGGAGTCCTCACTGGGTAACCGTTACATTGTGCTCGCCACCGGCTACCTCAGCCGATACTCTGAAACTAAACCTCTTCCCCGTGGTACCGCTGACGAAATTGCGAACTTTTTTATCCAAAACTTTGTGCTTCGTCACGGTGCACCCACCATCGTTTTAACTGACAGGGGAACAGCGTTCATCTCGGCCCTTACGCAGGAGGTTATGCGCGTGAGCGGCACCGGTCACCGCAAGACAACCGCTTACCACCCTCAAACCAACGGCCTCACCGAACGGCTCAACAAGACCATCGCCGACATGATTTCCATGTATGTCGATGCGGACAACCGGAACTGGGACGCCATACTATCTTACGTCACATTTGCCTATAATACTGCAGTCCAGGAAACGACACGCTTCAGTCCGTTTCGTTTATTACACGGTCGCGAAGACACAGTCATGCTGGATGCAGTGCTGCTTCCAGCTAGCACTACCTCCTTGGTTGTGGGTGCTGCCCAATTCGTACGTTACGGTGAGGCCGCCCGCCAACTAGCTTGAGAGCGCATCCGGCACCAGCAAGTTCTCGACGCTCGGCGCTATAATCTCCGCCACCGAAATGTGCGTTATCATCCCGGCGAACAAGTCTGGGTGTGGAGCCCAATCCGCATGTGAGGGCGCTCTGAGAAGCTTCTATACGGCGATATTTTGTCCCCTACGAGGTACTCCGCCAAGTTAGTGAGGTGAACTATGAAGCTCGGAGCAGTTCGCTCCTCTAGACGGCCGACCCCGAAGTCGTCCATGTCGCACGGATGAAGCCGTACCACGCCCTCTAGCGCTTCAGGCGTGTCTACACCAGCCGCCGGACACATGCGACGTCCCTTATCTTCCTGCTTCTGATTGTTGCGGCACCGATTCGTTGCACTTCAGAGAGGGGGAGTAATGTCACAGTACCAATCAATCCAGTGGCGCCATAGTGCGGCCGAACTGTTTTAGATGGCACTTGCCGTGCCTTGCGCACTCTAGGGGCTAGGGGTTTTTATCTTCTTCCTCGCTCGAGCTCTCTTCTGTCTTGCACGCCCAGCACGTCTAATTAAACCTGTTTTGAGTGCTTCGACCGTTTATCAGTGACAATATGATTCCTGCAGGGCTTGCGCATTCCCATAATAATAACAATTGGTTTTGGAAGAAAGGAAATGGCGCAGTATCTGTCTCATGTATCGTTGGACACCTGAACCGCGCCGTAAGGGAAGGAATAAAGGAGAGAGTGAAAGAAGAAAGGAAGAGAGGCGCGCCGTAGTGGAGGGCTCCGGAATAATTTTGACCACCTGGGGATCTTTAACGTGCACAGACATCGCACAGCACACGAGCGCCTTAGCGTTTTGCCTCCATAAAAACGCAGCCGCCGCGGCTGGGTTTTTGATGGAGGCAAAACGCTAAGGCGCTCGTTAAAAACGCCGCCGCGGTGGTTGCGTATTTATGGAGGCACATGGAAACCGTATTTGTGAAGCTTAGTAAGGATTTTGCGATCGACTAAATCAAATGCCTTTAAAAAGTCTACATATATGCCTAAAATCAGTGTTTTTTTAATAAAGGATTCAATTATTATTTCTTTCTGGGATACAAGAGCTGTTTAAGTCGATCTATGCTTTCTGAAACCGTATTGAAAGTCGTGAAGTGACCTATATTTACGTAGGTATGATGCCATCCTGGTGTGTATAAATTTCTCAATGCCTTTATACGGGCAATATTTAAATAGGGCGATAAATATTAAGGTTAGTTTTTTCATCATGTTTGATTATCGGTATAACTCGGGCTTCCTGCATGTTTGTTGGAAACACGCCAGTCGAAAATCTCAGATTGTACACGTGCGATAAGACAGGGCAGATCAAATCAAGGACATACTTTACAGGGGGTATTTGAATTCTATTAGAATCTTTTGATTTGCCATTTTTAATAATGTTTATAGATGAAAACACTTCTTCGCTGTCTGTTGGGCTCAGAAAAAATTAGCTGAAACTGCTGTTATTGGGCATATATGCGTCGGCCTCAAGGGTAGAGGCGTTAGTGGGCTCACCCCTTTCACAGCCCTGCCGGACGAAAAGTTTATTGTGACGACCCCCCCATAATGCGCAGGTCCACACGGGACGGAGAGGCAAAGAGACACCGTATGGCTCAGTTTAAACAAACAGATATATTCAATAATTATACATGATTATTGATTATACATCAGAGGCTGGGGTGTCTGAGCTTACGTGCCGACGACTTCATGGGGACGATGGAGGGGCTCCGGAGTTGAGCTCGAACGGTTGCTGGCAGAAGCTGCACGCCGTCGGGTTTCGGCGCTGAAGGTCCCCTTGGCGAACGATGTCGTCCTGAGCGTTCCTTCTTCCGTACTCCTTGTCGATTTTTATATCCTCTTATCCCAACATTCCCTAGGGTGAGGACGCCCACGCCGGAGTGGGAGGGGCCTAGGGCTTTCACTTGGGCGCACAAACACACCACCGCACTTATGGTCTCGCCCCCGTCACGTGTTGAGTCCGAGGGAAAGAAGGTTGTCGTCGAGGTAGCGTCGGCTGTGGTAGACGGTCTATGGCCCGCTGACTGTTCCCGCGGGTCACCGACCTCCGTTCTCCATCAAATGACACTCGCCACTCAACGCCGGAACGCGAGGTCACTAAAAGGCCGGGAAAGTGGTCCCTTGTCCTGGGATGTACTCGGGAGGGTTGGTGATGATGCCCGCCGTCTTGTCACGGGGCCAGGCCCGCCGAAACGAGGCCCCTTTGTCCCCGGGACGGTCAGGGCAATTGGGGAAGATAACGCCCGTCTACCCGCGGCGGCGGCGTTCGACACGTGCCGACACTATGGAAAGGGGGTCCGGTTGTGCTTAAACCCCTTCGTTTTGGTCGTTCACTCTCAACGAGTATGGCTCGGTAATTGATGATGCCCGCCGTCTTGTCACGGGGCCAGGCCCGCCGAAACGAGGCCCTTCGTAGCACACACAAGGAACGTCACACTCGCTCCCCCTCCAGAAGAATGTTCTCCGAACATTTGAGTCCATGCAGCTCCCCTTCGCTTTCTGAATCGCCTCGCACAGTGCGTCCGACAAAACACTTTTCGCTGCACTCAACACCACTGCACAACACCATATGCCTCAGCTGTCATAACTGGCGTCTCCAGGGGCAGCACTGATCTTCTTTTACAGATAAACATGAAACTCAGCACCCAAGCCTCTCCTTTCTAGTCCAAACTGGACGAAATAAATTTACCACAGTTACAAAGGAGCTCCCACTTCTAGCACGATCACGGCACAGACAAAAATATAGATAACGAAAGGAAGTAGGGCAGGTTCTGCATGCGCTCCGCATGCTCTCCTGTGAAGGTGTTGCTTAATGACAGAAAGGTTTAACTACCAACTCCGATATCTTAACACATAAGCACATAGCAATGTTAAGCTGCGGCATTACACAATTCTAACCAGTTCACAACTTCGCTCTGTTTACGCCATTAGTCCGACTTAGCTTTCCGATTTCGCAGCGGATATCGGCCTTCATGAGTCATACCAAGTAAGTCTGTGACCCTTTGTCTGCTTTGGGACTCGCGAGGGCTCGTGGCAGGAGCCTCTCCTGGCGTTATCTGCGCGGCAACCTCGCGCACTTCTTCTTCTAGCAATGCGTGAAGTAAATCCGGTGGCATTCCGGCCGTCACCTCTGGCGCCTGCCGAACAAATGCAGGAAAGGGCGTTTCTTGCGAACTATCTGCGCGCTCCGCTTCACTTCTGTCCCCATCAAAATCCGCGCTTTCCCTTTCCTCATTTTGTGAATACTGAACCGGTGCCGACTTGAGGCGATTTTCGTGTATCCTTATCAAGCGCCGGTTCACGTCTCGGACTCTGAAGTTTACCGGAGAAAGCTTCTCGACAACCTCGCACGGTCCTCTCCACTTCGTCTGGAACTTACGAGCTAGCCCTATCTGCCTTTGGCAGTTTTCAATGTACACGCTGTCCCCCACATCAAACGGCGCGTCTCTAGCACTGCGATCGTGCACCTCCTTCCTGCGCTTCGCCGCTTTCTTTAAGGCCTCCTTTGCGATGCCCCTCGCCACTTGCAAGCGCGATTCTAGCTCAACCTTATAGTCGTCCAGTGAAGCGTATGGGACACGACGGGGGCCCTCTGGCACTTCACTAGGCTGGTCCGGGTCTCGGCCGTAGAGAAGAAAGAATGGCGATTTGCCCGTGCTCTCGTGTGCTGCGGAATTGTAGGCAAACATTGCATACGGGAGCCACAAGTCCTAGTCCCGCTGGTCGCGCGAAACAAAATGCGACAGGAACCCGGCCACGGTTTGGTTCAGTCGCTCCACCGCGCCGTTGCAAGCCGGATGGTACGGTGTTGTCTGCTTCTTAGCGATCTTAAGCAGCTCGCAAACTCTCCTCATTAGCTGCGACACGAAGTTCGTTCCCCGATCTGTCAAGAGTTGCCTCGGGGGTCCATGTCGGAGCACGATCTCACGATCTGTTCGGCAAATGCTCTTGCAACCGTGTCTGCCTTCTGATCTGGGAGTGCTACCGCTTCCGCGTATTTTGAAAGGTGATCGACAAATACTAAAATGTACCTGTTTCCGGAAGTGGTCGTGGGCACTGGGCCCATTATGTCCATACCTGTCCGCTCGAAGGGAGCCGAAACCTCAGGGAACTGCTGAATTGGAGCTGGTCTTCGTCCCTTGGGTGTTTTTCTTTCGAGACAGGAATGACACTTCGCACAGTAGTCTCTAACATCCTGTCGCATGCCACTCCAAATGTACAAACGCTCCACACGCCTGCGTGTCTTCGCTACGCCAAAATGACCAGCGCATGGCGCATCGTGAAACGCGCGAAGAACCCTTTCTGTCCACGACCGAGGTATGACGACTCTCTCCCAAGCGATTTTCTCTGGTCTCCCTTTCCTGGTTGGCCTCGTGCGCCGACACAGGGTGCCGTCTTTGCCAATGAAATAACCTAGCTGTTCGGGGTGAGACGGTGCGCCCTCTAAGCTTTCGATTATTCGCTTCAGGTCAGGATCTTTGCACTGCTCTGTGCGTAATTCGGTGGGGTCGACTACGGGGACAAACTCATCTATAGCTGCCACGGCAGCTGTGCGGCTGAGTGCATCAGCATTCAGATGTGTCTTTCCGGACTTGTGCTCCACTTCAAAGCAGTATTCCTGCAGGTGTAGATTCCATCTAGCGAGTCGCGAGCTAGGGTCCCTGACACTCATCACCCATTTCAGAGGATGGCAGTCTGACTAGCTTGAATTTGCGGCCGTAAAGGTAGCATCTGAAGTGCTTTGCTGCCCAGACAACGGCGAGGCACTCCCTTTCCGTAGCTCCGTACGTTTGCTCTGTGGGGCTCAGCTGTCGGCTAGCAAAAGCAACGGGATGTTCTTTGCCCTCGATAACCTGAGGTAGCACGGCACCAACTGCGAACTTTGACGCATCTGTGGCCATAACGAAGGGCAAATTAAAATCCGGGTGGCGCAACAGCGGTGCACTCATTAGCTTCCTTTTCAGGGCCCCAAAAGCATCCTCCGCGTTTTCGTCCCAGCGAAAGGCGACATTTTTGGCTGTTAAGGCGATGAGCGGCTTAGCGAGCTTGGCGAACTCCTCTATGTGCCTTCGGTAGTAACCGATCAGGCAGAGAAACTGCCGGACCTGGCGGACGCTAGTCGGGGATGGAAAATCCGAGACACACCTTAGTTTCTCAGGGTCCGGTCGCACGCCGTCAGCTGAAACAACGTGCCCGAGGTATATCACCTCGTTTTTGAGGAATTGGCACTTAGAGGGCTTCAGCTTGAGACCCGTTCCTCTTAGTCGCACCAAAACCTACTCAATATCGCGCAAATGGTTCTCAAAACTGTCACTGTATATGATTATGTCATCCATATACACGAAGCACAGCCTCCCCAGAAGACCTGCCAGGATAACATCAGCGGTTCTCTGCCAGACAGCAGGGCTGTTGGCCAGACCCATCGGCATTCTTTTCCATTCATAGTGCCCTGAGGGCGTGTTGAATGCCGTTTTCTCGGCATCTGCCGGATCCTTTCCTATCTGCCAGAATCCCGCCGCCATGTCCACTACCGTGAAGTGCCTGGCAGAGCCCAGCTGAGAAAGCGTCTCCTGTATATTGGGGATGGGGTATGGGTCGATGCGAGTTACGGCATTTAGTTTGCGGTAGTCCACTACCAATCGATACGAGCCATCTGGCTTTTCCACCAATAGTGCTGGCGCTCCCCAGGGTGACTTTGAGTGTTCGACAATGCCGCGATCAATCAGGTGCTGCACCTGCCGCTCCATCTCCTCACCTTGGGAGTAAGGAATCATGTACGCACGCTGGTAAACGGGCGATGAAGTGCCGGTTTCTATCCTGTGCTTTATAACGCCACAGCAGCCCAAATCCAGGTTGGACGTGGCGAATACCTCCGAGTAGTCGTTCAGCAAACCAGCCAGAGCCTCCCTGTCCCTGGATTTTACGTGAGAAAGATCGAACGATGCCTTTGGAGCAGCCGAAGGACTAGCATGCTCTACAGTTGCGAGTACCGTATCGGTGGGCTCACGTTTCTCTATCGCAGAGGTGAAGAAAGCCAATGTTTTGTTCTTGGGAAGGCTCAGTGGCTGCTGGCTACAGTTAACCACCCGTAGGGGCACTCTGTGGGCGTCATTAACTGTCACGAGGCACGCGGCTGCCTTCAGGCCATTGCTGAGAGAGTCGACCGGCTCAAGCACTCCCACGGCGCCGCTCTCTACATCTGAAGGCACACACGCGTACAAAATGTGCTCCGACCAAGGAAGGACGACCGCCTCATCGACTAGCCTGACGGCAACTCGCGAATATACCTTCTCTAATGTTCCCACCGTTTGACGGGTGTCAATATCGGTAATTCGAATCTCAGCCCCTCTCCTGTTCAAAAACGGAACCTTTGAGCCGCCCGCATTAACCTCTTCCTCAGAGAATGAGACTACTACCTTCCCTTTTCTCAAAAAATCCTGCCTTAATATACCTGACACTCCGTTTGGCAGACACCGTGTCCGGGCATACGTAGCAGGGGTGCTCCAATGCAATTCCGCCGAGAGAGAAGTGTAACCGGTAGAGTCCACTTATGCCCGTTATGCCTACAAATTTGGTTGCCATAACACCAGACGCTTCCAACACCTCGCGGTCCCCCTTCCTTCGAAGCGTGTTAAAACTGCTCTCCTTAAGCAATGTCACCTTTGACCCCGTATCTATCAACAATTCCATGCAACAACCATTTAACTTGCAACGCACAACAGGGCATGCCTCGTCGGCCACTCAAACCACCACCAACTCATCATCCACTGCTCCCTCCCCACGCTCCTCAGCATGGGGAGGACTATCTAGTTTTTTGTCTCGGTATCTGGAGCCCCGCTGTAGGCTTGCTTAGGGCGTGTCTCGCCTGCTTCTCTTTGTGGCTCCCCACGGCGCACATTTTGGCAGAACCTGGCGATGTGTCCGCGACCCTGGCAAGCGAAGCATACGATTTCTTCAAAATCTCGCATACCGCGCCTGTAGCTTTGTGGCGGTCTCCGGCTTCCAGCGAATGGGCGCTGTTGAGCACGCGCTTCAACCTGGCGTTCCACCTGCTGAGATAGCAGCTGTTCTAAGCGATCTAACCGCTCTGTCAAGAGAGCAACCTCAGGGTTGAGTACCGCTCTCTCTATGACGCGTACTCTCGCTGCGGCTGTCGTTAACGCCTCATTTCGTTCCTCATCCAATGCGGCCGCCACGGCTTGGTCGAAATTGCTCGGCTTGCGCGAGAGCACGAACCGGCGCACGGGGTCTTGCAGACCAGCCACGAACAAAGCGGTCATTTCCTCTTTAAGTAGATCCTCCGCGTATTTCTTCTTTAGCTGGTCTCCTTCCTCCTCCCTGCTTAACGTATCGCGTGCTAGGCGCTGAAGCGGCGACGCAAACGTTCGCACGTCCTCCCCTACCATCTGTCCGGCGTCATGGAACCTCTGTACCCGCACGTGACGTGGTTCAGTGTCGAAGTGCTCAAACGCGAGCTTCTTAAATTCCGCAAATGATTTTGTGGATTTTACTTTTTCGTCTCGCCATGCAAAATCATGAGCAGCTCCTGCCATCTTACACCTCGCCATTCCCAGCATTTGAGCATCGGACCATCCCACGTTTTCCCAATCTCTTCTAGCATGGAAAAGAAATCGCAGATTGGAACCCCTGTCTTATCTTCCGTAAACGTCGGAATGACGATTCCTAATGCCAGCATGCTTGCTCCGAGCGACGGCTGTGGAGTGGGAGCTCCCTCAGATACAGACTTTTTTTTTTTCGCTCAAGCCCTCCGGTGCCTCAAGCCTCTCAAATGGGGGTAAAAGTCCCACAGTCAGTCCCGTGATTCCCTTTTGATTACAATTTTGAAGTCATGAATGTCGCAGCATTCAGAGGACATTTGCTTTTGAGACCCCACTTCTGACACCAGTGTGACGACCCCCCCCATAATGCGCAGGTCCACACGGTACGGAGAGGCAGAGAGACACCGTATGGCTCAGTTTAACCAAACAGATATATTCAATAATTATACATGATTATCTAGTATACATCAGAGGCTGAGGTGTCTGAGCTTACGTGCCGACGACTTCATGGGGACGATGGAGGGGCTCCGGAGCTGAGCTCAAACGGTTGCTGGCAGAAGCTGCACGCCGTCGGGCTTCGGCGCTGAAGGTCCCCTTGGCGAACGATGTCGTCCTGAGCGTTCCTTCTTCCGTACTCCTTGTCGATTTTTATATCCTCTTATCCCAACATTCCCTAGGGTGAGGACGCCCACGCCGGAGTGGGAGGGGCCTAGGGCTTTCACTTGGGCGCACAAACACACCACCGCACTTATGGTCTCGCCCCCGTCACGTGTTGAGTCCGAGGGAAAGAAGGTTGTCGTCGAGGTAGCGTCGGCTGTGGTAGACGGTCTATGGCCCGCTGACGGTTCCCGCGGGTCACCGACCTCCGTTCTCCATCAAATAACACTCGCCACTCAAGGCCGGAACGCGAGGTCACTAAAAGGCCGGGAAAGTGGTCCCTTGTCCTGGGATGTGCTCGGGAGGGTTGGTGATGATGCCCGCCGTCTTGTCACGGGGCCAGGCCCGCCGAAACGAGGCCCCTTTGTCCCCGGGACGGTCAGGGCAATTGGGGAAGTTAACGCCCGTCTCCCCGCGGCGGCGGCGTTCGACACGTGCCGACACTATGGAAAGGGGGTCCGGTTGTGCTTAAACCCCTTCGTTTTGGTCGTTCACTCTCAACGAGTATGGCTAGGTAATTGATGATGCCCGCCGTCTTGTCACGGGACCAGGCCCGCCGAAACATGGCCCTTCGTAGCACACACAAGGAACGTCACATTATTAAATGCGTCCGCCAATTATTTTCCTGAAAGTTTTTCGCCTGCGTTTTCGATAACACTAGGGAATGTCTTCTGCATATTTGGATGCAAAAGTGAGTTTAACTTCTTCGAGATTATAACGGATCTGCAGACAGTGTCATAGCAGTACATATTGATGTAATACATATCTTTGGACTTTTTAACATGGCCGTAAGTTTGTTGCGATTGATTTGAATTCTTTTAATATTACTGGATCCTTCGGTTTTATGAACTGTGCGTATAAGCTGTTTTGTGCCTGATCATTTTCAGTAACTCGTATGTTATCCATGGTTTTCGCCCCTTGCGCGGCCTATTTGCTTTCTTCAGAGCTGAGGTCGCTCATTTACTGAGCTGCCTCAGGGTTCACTGCTTCATTCATCTTATGTGGTCGCAAAACTCGCATACGGGACGTCACCAACGGGTCACCGAGGACGCAGTGAACCTGTTTGATGAAAACAACAACCTTCGATTCGGTAATTTTAACGGTGTCCGTATTGCGCATTTTTCGCATGATAGAGCAGCATTAAGCCGTCCCTCCGGGTTCTTCCACCTGTTCGTACTATGCGCTAAAGAAATGCAACAAAAACCACTTGATCAAGCGCACATGTCTGTCTCGAATAGTTATATTTCTTCGTAAAACTAGTACGCTTGGAATTTACAGCGGGGTATTTATAATGTATTTTAAACGAATTTTGTATCCATGAATGCATTAAAAACATGCCGGAAATAGGTTCCTGAAATTTTATGCTTGGTATTCGAAATATATTCTTAAAAGTGGCCAAAAATACGTCACCTAAAGCATGGTTCCAGCATGTTTCAAATACGCGACAAAATATGTATGCGGTTTTTGCGTCTTGTCAATGTATTAACAGCGTACTTTCGTAATATGAATTCGTCTGAATTTTACTTCAATTTTAACAAACGTCCCGTCCTTGTAAACGTAATTGAAGCACATTTTTGCTGTCGTAGAATAATCTGGTGCTCAAATTTGCCTCTCAGGAAATGACCTTTGCATGTTGGCTATGTATTGAAAGTGTACTTTCGCAAATACGACATTAATTAGTCCAAACTATACATCAATTCCAAGGAATGAGCTCTCCGTGTAAACCTATTTGCAGTACACTTCAAGCTGCCATTGACCAGTTAGTGCTCGAAATCAGGTTTCGGAAATCACATGTTGGGAATGTATAATGTGTACTTTCGTAAATACGAAATTATTTCGTTCAAAGTGTACTTTACAGCGCACTTAAGCTCGAAAGCTAACACTCCAATTCGACCAATTCGAAAGCGACCACTCCGACACAAGTGCGATAATTTGAGCGCTCACAGTTTTTGCGCAAAAGCACCTCACCGGGCAGTATAATGTGTCTCCTCTCGGGGGGTATATACAGAGTGTCCAGGCTAAATTTAGCCAAAGGGTTAAAAAATCAGATATTTGAAATAGGCCAGGGAAACTGCTTACATGCACCTACCAACCGTTTTTCGCATCACAGACAAATTTTTGTTTTGCAATTAATTTAAAATTAGGATAATGTTTGTAAATGTTGACTTTAGACAGCAGATCTGAATAGAAAAGTTGGAGAGCACTTCCAGAAACCCCCATTCAAATTATTAGCGATAAAGACAGCCTCACGGGATCTGCTGACCTATCAAAGCCAGGCAGATTTAGCGACCCGCCTTGCGAATACAAACTGATTACCGCCTCGGCTCCTTCATTTGGACAATATTGCCCTCCTTTCATCAAGAAAGGAACTCCTCCGGCGCCGCACACGTGCTCTCATCCCTCCGTGTGCGGTAACCCTTCCTCGCGGTCTTACCCGTGCAGAGGAGGTTGTGCTTCGTAGGATACTGGTCGGGGTTGCCCTCACATCAGCCGTCACTCGGAAGTGGCCTCAGTACCGAGATTTGTTCCCTCGGCCAGGGTGTCCGATATGTAAACACGAGGACATTGAGGCCGACATTCATCACTTACTGTGGGACTGCCCAGCTCTCAAGCCTACAAGGATCCGGCACGTGATGGTAGCAGGTCTTTCACCGAGCAACCCTGCTTCATACATTGCCTGGACGCAGGGACCGTACCATCGTTCTCTACTGGACTTCATGAAATCAGCTAACCTTTCTCCATTCACTTAATCTCTTCGACATTGTTCATCTCACCTTCATCCATCATTGATGCCGTGGGGCAATAAATTTCGTTTTAAAAAAAGTAAGCCTCACGTGTATCTTTTTTCTGAGCTCCAACGAAAGCCCGCGAAAAACAAAAAAATCATGTGACTAGCGCATTCGAGCGCAACGATTCTCCTGCTCTCAATACTGGCTTGAGTGAACTAAATCATCTGCTGGCAAGGCGCGACGACCCCCATTGCTCCAGGAGGCCGATATGTTTGTAGCGTCACCTGAAGGCTGGCTCGTGCGAGCATCGCAACTAGCGTCGACGTATCGGTCTTCCGGAGCAATGGGGTCGTCGCGCCTTGCTAGCAGCTTATTTCGTTCACACAAGCCAGGACTGAGAGCAGCACAATCGTGGCGTGCAAATGCGCTAGTCACGTGGTTTTTTTGTATTTCGCGGGCTTTCTTTGGAGCTCAGAAAAAAAGATACACGTCAGGCCTTATTTATTGCGAATAAATGGAATGGGGGTTTCTGAACGTGCTCTCCAACTTTGCTATCCACATCTGCTGTCTAAAGTCAATATTTACGCATTTACAAAAATTATCTTAATTCCTTTTTAGGTAAATGTAAAAAAATTGTCTATGACGCTCAAGCCGGTTGGTAGGTTTATATAAGTGGTTTCCCCGGCCTAGCTCGAATATTTTATCTTTTAACCCTTGGCTAAAGTTAACCAGGACACCCTGCATAAGCCAAGACAAGTATCAGGCTTGTCTGAGCAGTTCTTGTTGGCTGACATGACTTTCCGTTGGCGTTTCTTGTGTGGCGATATCTTTCCCGTCACGAGACCTTGCATCGTCATAGACTTCTTGATGACAACGTGTTTTTTCTGAGATTTTCTTTCTGGTTAAGCTTACAGCCACTTCAGCTCATTACTTCTGCTGTTGACAACGTTGATCAGTACCATCAAGTGAATCCGACTGGTACACCATTTTAAAGCGAAGTGGATATAGTTTCAATGCATTAATTGTATATTTTTAGTGTATTTTCATGTAATGTAATGAATTTAATGTATATTTTAGTATATTAATAATGTAATAATGTATATTTTTAGTGTAATTTTAATGGAATGTATCTAATTGTCGTTTTAGTATGTTTTTAATATATTATAAATATACTAAGCAGCCAGGAAATGTATTTTTGATGCATTTGTAACAATCTTAGAAGAATAATGCTCCTAGCATACTTAACAACATTGTTAATGCAATTTAAGCATACGAACAAAAAATGCAAAATTAATATGAAATTAATACAATGTGTTCGAAATGCATTTTTAGCACAGCCTTTCTTCGCTAAGGGATGTAAGGTTTCTTTTCAATTTGAGGTTTACATTTGCTGACTAAAATATATATTTACAGTTCATGACTTAACAAATGATGATTGTCACACGTGCTCTTTTTTGCGAGGTTTGGTTTCAGTTCTATAACTTGAATTTTCAGCAAAACATGGCTACACGGACGACAACAGAAGCATAGCAGGTGCCTTTAGATTCGGCGAACAAGCTGAAAACAGATTTGGAGGAGGAATATGTGTCGTTCAGAAGTGGAATCAGAGGTGGAAATAGCGGCGCAAGTAAATTTAGGAGCTCAACAAGCAGCGTGTCTGACGGAAGTGGCATCTTTAGTGAGGGTGATCAGCACAGCAGCGGCAGCAATGGCCACTTCGAGGGTTCTCCTCGATTTTGCCAAACATCGAGTCATCCCAGGTTCAGCTGGAAGTGGATTTATGGACCCGCTGGAGGAAGCCAAAGGAGAAGCGGATTCTGGAGTGAAAGCAGCAGTAGGCCAGTGTCCTGACAGTTTTTGGGAAGCCAAGGTAGCCAGACATCCTCGGGCGAATTCCGGAGAACTCAAGGACAGGGAAGTCTGAATGGACAAAGCGGACTAAGCCGACAGTGGGGGAACCAAGGAGGTAGCGATGATCAGAGCAAATTCATTCGCCTGGGAAATTACTGTGGACAGTTTGGAGGACAAGCGGACGGCAGAGGACAAGAAGTTTCGGGTAGTCAATTCGGAGGACAAAGAGTTAGCGATGGAGAGGGAGGAATTAATTTTCTTTTAGCAAGTACAGGGGCGAGTAGAGGAAGGGGAGGATACAGTGGGCAGTCTGGAGGACAAGGGAGCACTCGTTGATCAGGAGATAATGTTGGACAGTTCGGAGGAGAATTGGATTGTAAAACATTTATTGCGTCGAGAGCAGGTTGCGGGATACACATACGAGATGGCCGCTAGCCCATGGCTGGCGGCGACCTCATTGGCCCGCTCGATTGCTAGTACTTGAATGTTAGGGTCCGAGCTGACCAGCATGGCCTACCACCGCTCGGTGGAAGGGAACTGTATCAACTCCGCCGGAGGCGGTTCATTTGCGCAGTTCCAGAGCATGAGGTCGTATGTGGTCCTTTCACCACATTTATGGCAGTTAAGATCGTACTGGCCAGGGTAGATGAGGGCTAGCACTGACGGATTCAGAAGAGAGCCTGTTTGCAGTCGGCGCCAGGTAACTGACTGCGCGTTTGTTAACGATTTGTGGGGAGGGGGATATGCTCGCCTCTCCAGCCTAAAGGGATGGTTGATGTCATGAAATGAGATCAACCCGTCCGTCGCAAAATTCAGGTCAGAGGGCGCACTCGGTTCCCGGTCGACAAAACCTCGGGGTTGCACCTGAGCCGCCTCGTTCCATGGATCAGACGAGTGGGTCGGGACCCAGAACAATTCAACTTTTCTAATCGAACGGGGGGTGTTTTGAAGGATGCGGAGTGAGGTAGTTTGGTACAGCCCCTCGCGAAATTGCGAATGGCTGTGTTGGAGTCGCTGAATATAATATCAGCACGCGTGTTCGCTATAGCTAAGGCTATTGGCGCTTTCTCCGCAGTCTCAGAGGAGGTGGTTTCTATCTACGCAGCCGCCAACGGGGGCCGTTCCCGTTTACCGCGACAAGTGCAAACGGTTTTATCTGGGTTTGTCGGTATTCCGCAGAGTCCACGTACGCCACATTGTTTCGGCCGTATTTGGTGTGTGGGGCGCGAGCCCTCGCTGTGCGTCGACCTTCGTGGTGCGCGGGGTGCATGTTCTTGGGTAGGGGTTTAATCAAAAGAGCTATCCTGATGTGCGTGGGTAACTGCGTTTTCGAGACCCTCTCTGGGGGCTGTTTGCACATCTTTAGTCTGTATAGCATGGCCCTTCCCGCCCTCGTGCGAGTGAGTCATCCGAGCTGGGAAACGAGGTGCGCCTCGCACAGCTCCGAGAGTGTGTTGTGAACCCCAAGGGCCAGCAACCTTTCCGTGGACGTACTGTGCGGGAAACCTAGGGCTGCCTTGTAATCCTGCCGGATTGCAGCTTCGACCTTGTTTTCTTTCCGCGAGCTGAAGTTGCTGGTAAGGGAGGGAGTAGGCAATCCTGCTCAGCACGAAAGCCTGCACTATTCGACATAAATCTTTCTCTTTCATGCCTCGTCTTCTGCTGGAGATCTGTCGGATTAGCCGCACAGTATGATTGACCATGGCCGTGAGTCTGTTGATTGCTTCGGTGTTTTTGTGATTGCTCTGCATGTACATGCCGAGTATGCGTATGGTTCGGACCTCCTTGACCGGAAGTCTTTGCACATATACATTCATAAGGGTCGGTGGGGTCAGGTTTCCGTTTGTATCGCGTAGCTAAGACCGCATAGCTTGGAGGAAAAGGAGGCAGCGGAGGACACGGAGGATTTGGTTTGCAGTGAAGAGGAAAAACAGGCAGGCAAGCCTCAGAACTGGACCTAAGTGAAATATAATGTGGACAGGAAAAAAAGAGAATGGGGCCAAACGAGAGAGAGTGGGCATTGGGAACATTTTGGGGGTCAATTCTGCGGTCAGAGTGGCCAATATGTTCAAGCGAGTGGTTCTGGTCAGTTGGATGAAAGCACTAGCGAGGGCGGACAAAGCAGTCAAGGTGGAACGCTGAGCGGCCACTTCGAAAGACTGAGAGGAATATTTGGCAGCATTGCACCACATGGCAGCCAAGGCGCTAGCCGTTTCAGTAGAGGCCTGCTTGGCAGTGAGCAAGGTTAGCAGAGTCTTCAGCTTTGCACAAGGTTAAGTGGTAGTCAAGGTGTTGGTCTAGGCCAAAGTGGAGGCGTGAGCAATCAAGGAGGAAGCGATGGACTCCTAACCGAAACATGTAGCTCATGATTAGGTGCCTTCGATGGCTCCGATAGCTTGGTGACAGCCTTGTTTCTCGTGTCAATCACCACATCTCACAATGTAGACTGAGGCGTCTATACAAGAGATATTAAAGGCAAGCACGAGGGCTTAGCTTCAGGCAGTTTCTCGGGCTTTTAGGAATATTGATCTATATTGCACCATTGTTAAGCGGAGGCAGTGGTCGGTGCTGTACTGTCGTACCGCAAGGCTGGACCTGGGGACCAGTGGGTGGCGCTGGTGGTGGACAAGGAAGTGTCTTCAGAAGCAGCTCTATTAGAATATTTGGTGGATTGCCTGGAAAGGAATTTGGTGAAGGTTCAATTAATGCGTCTGGCAGAGGCTCAAGTGGATATTTCGAAGCAGGTAGCCGCGTTAGCTGCGGCAGTACGAAGAACAGGAGTGGCCCACAGCAACAGTTGGACTATTAACACCGACAAAGAACATTTCGAACACCACCACTGTTTATAAATAAAGGTGCAACATTTTTAATGTATTTTCAGCGTCTCTTTCACTGGCTTGTCTCTATCTGTAATGGTGGCCACCCTACATCACATGAAGGATATAACTCGTTATTAGCTGTTAATCGAAAATCAGCGATGGCTTAATGTTTAAAAAATATATTGACCAAGAAGCTGCTCTGTAAGATGTTTTGATGTCCTACAAAAGAGCTCAAAAGTATGGAGAACTTCTGAACAGCTTCGGAGCCAGTTGCTGATATGTTTTACAGTAGTCACGCTTCGACGCAACAGTTTAACGGGAATGATGTGTTCCTTTCGAGGAAATGCTGTGGCGCGTTCAGAAAAACACTAAAATAATAATTCGACTTGCGGTGCATGTCCTTAAAGATTTGCAAGTGCTCGCAGGTCATGTGCAGCTAATTTCAAGAGATTTTATTTCCTTATAATGTACTTTAGGGGCTCAGGCATATAGCCCGGCCCTAGGAGAAGGGCGCTTATCTTGCGACACTAGGCAGACACAAATTATGAGGAGACTAAGGAGGGTATTTGTCGCTTAGCTACAACTACAGCATAGGAAGGTCTCTGTCTTGTGTTAACCTTCGTAAGGTTTGCCTAGGCCAAATATGCCAAATATGCAGCGTTGAGTGCCAAGAACAGTGCAGATAAGTCGCACAGGTTGCGAGCACTTCATGTTCTATGCACAGAGCATCTACATACAGCTAGCTTGCGTACTAACTGCACTCTATATAAGAAAGAAGTAATGTGACATTCACGCGCTGTAAATCTGGGTGCAAGGTTATTCGGTGCTTTGCAAAGCGAGTGTTTGCGATGAGGAAAACACGTGTCAGTAATGTAGAAAAGGTACCATGAATACGATGTCGAACAGAAACGCTACTGCAACAAGCAGGCAGGCAATTCCCCTGAACCGCGTAGATGAGCTTTAGGTGCAGTTTAAATAGATATGACCAATAAACGCAGCATACATCAATAACGAAATTCACGTAGGAGGATCTACAGTAGCGCCCACCCATAACGGTCGCAGTTTTAACGAAGGTTCGCCTATTATGAACGGTTGCGGTGCTTCATACCAAATGCGGATTAGGGCAATTGGCATTCGTCTCAGATACAACAAACAACTATGGCTGCACCGCTCAGTGATAAGAAATGATGAGGCGCCGTAACCTCCGCTCGAAGTTGAAAAGGTCGCGCTTTCAGTCAGCGCTGAGATAAAGACCGTCTCTCAACCCTCACGACACCGACCCGGAAAGATCATGTGGGGTCAAAAATGAAATGAAAAGGCAGCATTGAAACAGTATGTAACCAACGGCCAAGCCCGCACCGATGTCCTACGAGGGCAATCATTGCCTATGTGCTTGCCGGCAGGGCAAAGCATTCCAAGCGGATGAAGAAGCGCGGTGGGCGCGAGACAGAGGCATCGTCGAAAACGAAGCTACTGCTCATGTTCGTGGATAAAAGAACAGCACCGATTTCAGTAGTTTGAATACCTTCTTATAGCCATGGTGGTCATGCGGTATGCGTCGCCAGCCCAGTCTGCTCCATGTTGGGCGCTGCTGCCACGTGCAGACAGCGTCATACAGCGGCCAGTGCAGCTGATACACTTTGTACCACGAGCGCTGCCCCAATTTCGTTACTGCATGAGCCTAGGAACGACAGATGAACCTCGAAAACACGCGTGATCAGGCGCATGCAGATTTGTGGAAACGCTTCGTTAATTCATAGCTGGCTCGATATTTTCTCGGATGACTATCCTTCTGCGGACCACAAAATGGGCAGAGCCCCGTGTTCTGACGAAGCGGTTGAACGCCAAGTACGAGCACTCCCCTGCCGCCGTGAAACTTATTTATGTCGTCGACCTGCCACCTGCTGCCGGGGATGCTTCAACCACGATTAGTTATTATACCCCGTCCAAAAAGTTTGTCGTTGGCAGCAAGGGTCTCGGCAACGAAAACATAACTACTCTGGAGAGCGTGGTAAGAGCCGCGGTAAGGTCTCCTTTGAACAAGTAGGAGTGCAAAACGCAGTTTGTTCAGAAATAAACGTCACTTTTGGCGGGGGCTGTACTCTGTGGGCTAGAAAGAAGTAAAAATATTACGCGTGAATTAAAGGGCAGGGTTTTGGAGAATTTCGTAAAATGCTAGAAAAAAACATCGGAATATGCCAACATTGAAAGCGAGAGCTCTGTATGAGTTCTGGAGGTTATGTATTATCGGGTACAAAAGGAACGGACCCCCTTCTCTCCTTCACGTAGCCCCTGCATGGTGTGCTGCTCGGTTCAGAATTTGGTGGGGTTGAGTTACTTTCGTCCCCGATAGTACATGTGAATGGCCGCTAAAGGCGATAGTAAATCAAGGAGGGATGATCTGAGTTACCAGAAATGCGACACCTCATTAGTTAAACTAGGGCGTTAAGCGCTGTTTGTTAATGTCATACATCTTGAACGAACACCAGACAGTAGAACAGGAACGACATTTCCGTTGGTCAGAAAACATTTATCAAGTGGTCTATTTCGTCGTTCTGCATTTTACGCGACAGCGTAAAGAGTTCGTTCTGCTGAAAACCCGACGTCGGCCGTCGTCCTGCGTCAGTCAGAAAAAATGCCAGAATGCTTGAAATCCCAATACAGAAAAATAAAATTGCCGGCATTGGGTATCGCCCCCAGGTCCTGCACACAACACATAGGCCACGAAGGGAAGTTGATTCAGTCGTGTGAAAAGGGCACCTAGCTAACTAGTGAACGCTTTGTGGTGTGTATGACTTAGTAACGTGCGTTTGGGATGTGTAATGACGTCATAGTCATTACATATACTGATATAAATATGCTAAGTAGGCATCAGAATTTGCGCGGAATGAAAAGGCGGCGTTGTGGTGCTTAATTGCATTGAAGCAAATGTCGTGTATGTGTAAGAGTATGTAGTGGCGCAGTATGACGCGCAGTGTAACCTAGAGTCATTGGTAATCATTAATTGTTACGGGTGATTCGTAATCGCTTATGTGATTACGTATTGGCAACGGGTGAGAAATGAGAAAGAAGAGGAATGAAAAGCGAAAAAAGTAGAAGGCAGCATTACGTCTACGTAATGTCTACGTAATAGGTCACGTGCTACTAAACTTCCGGCGTTTGAAATCTGGCGGCAATTTTGCCTTGGCTACGCCAACGTTTTGCACATTTATGGCTAGAATTAATGAACAATTCATCCTATCATCACCAAATTTTTTGCGACGCGTCCTCCCTTCTGATTACAACCACTCTTTTGAGGATATCTCTTTCTGGTTCCTCACAATCGCTGCAGATATATTTCGGTGACAGGGTCGTGGTCGACAAAGCCTAGTAATGCTTTCGCATTAATATACACTGGCATTTAGTGCCTTCTGTTAGTGTCAGTGTCACTTCTGTTTATCCGACGTCCTATCGTCCGTGGTGTGAGCGATGATGTTGCTAAATTTGTAGGACCAGTTATAAATATACTTAATGGTAGTGGAACTGTAGAATGCTCCCGTGAATTAAAAAAAGTCGTTTGAAGGTGCCGGACTTCACAATCTGGAGCGTCGAAATTACGACGAGGAACTCGTTTTAGCGTTTGTTTTGGCCCTCCGTACTTCTGCTATATTTAGTGCGCAAATAAGAAAGCAACTTTAGTTTTAAAAGCACACAAACTCATCGTTCAAGGTCCACTGAATCGGGTTGCACGGTCCAGCGGAGCCTAGGTACTAGGTTCGGTTGGCTTTGAGGGATAGAGGGGGCGACAGGATGTCGGCCTGACGTTTGGTGAGGCCTAGTAGTACACGCACGTAGCGGTATCATACCACATTACGATCACCTTTATAGCGATCAAGGTGGTGCGAACACAGAACATTGCAAAAAATTAGCCATCCTGTCTCACAGGCTTCTCGTCTCCTTCCCTCACGAGGAATGATTGTTTCTTTTTTTGTGACGTTTAGTGTACCGTATTCGAAGGTGCACATGGGCATTGAGGGATTACCTGATTTCGCTTTCATAGCGCAGTCACTGAAATACGGTTGTCACGGCGGGGATTCAAGCCCGCGAACTGGTGTCACCAGACTGTAGCTGCCGAGAAAGCGCGGTCGGGTGCGCAATAGTTTTCAACCCAAATATTCTTACTTCTCGAAATCAAAAACTAGGTAAAGGAGAAAATTTGCTTAACTAGGAGACGTTTGTTCTAATTCTTTTGCCTTTATTGTTTTAGGTACTGTTTCTGCCTATAGTCAGAGAATAAAATCATATGTAAACCATTAAATTCTCGCGCACTTTACCAACGACATTGCGAAGCGGAAATTGGTGAAGAATTTTGCGCAAGAATAGCAGGCCTCAAGAACCCATCCACAACTCTGAATTGCTACGAAGTGCCCATATCTAAGGATTCGAGAATGGACCACATTTTCACCGTGGAAGAGACGCCGCCACGGCTGGTTGCAGGCGGTCATCATCGCCGGACGTGTGGAAATTAAATCGTCTTGTTCCAGTTCTTAAACCCGCCAAATCGCCGCTTGACCTGGTATTGGCTAGTTGCGTGGGCAAGGTGAACGAAAGGATGATACTTAAACGAATACAGTGGTATCTGAAGCACTACCAAATATACCCAAATGTAATGTCTAGGTTTCGGCGTGGACGATCGTCTATTCATAGCGTGACTGACCTGGTGTCATCAGTTGAACATCACAAGTATCGGAAGCTCTTGATTACGGAGTTGTTTCTAGATGTTAAAGGGGCGTACGACAACGTCACTCATCAAGCTGTTTTGGGCACTCTGGAATCTGCAGAACTTGGTGGTCGCATGTTCTGCTGGACACGCAGTTATTTATCGAACAACTCACTCTATAAAGACGGAAAATGAAGGAACGTCTTCACATTTCACTTCCCGTGGAGTCCCACAGGGTGGAGTACTTAGCCCAACGTTTTGCAATCTTTCGTCTGTCGGCTTTATCGACGTACTACCACAGTCGGCGCAACTCTTTTTGTATCTGGGAAATTGTATCCGGGAATGAAGGGTTACGCGACCACAAATTCGAGGAAGGCTTCAAAAGGCGGCAAGAATGCTTACGGCCTACCTCCACCTGCAAGGCCTAGAGATTTCTACTGAAAAATGTTACCTTGATGCTTTTACACGCAGCAACATGTCCCATTACCCCGTATGCATAAAGGGCTCAACAATACCCTGCGAAAGACGTCATCGGTTCCTTGGAGCAATCATCGATCGTAATCTATCATGGAGCCCACATGTCTCACACATGAAAAGGCGACTGATATCGATCGTTCACGTTCCCTTCGTTCTCGGAGGGAAGTTGTGTGGAGCATCAGTGCAGGCGATGTTCCAACTGTACACTGCATTATTCATGGGATTCCTTCGGTACAGCCTCCCTGCACTTGCAAACTTGAGGAAATCGAACATACGGTACCCACAAAGCGTTCAAGCTCAAACTCTGTGGACGTGCCCAGGACAGCCAAATTGCTCGTCTAAAGCCGCAACAGTACACATCGTTCAGTAGAATCCAGTGACTACCTTTATAGTGATCGCTGCTTTAAGAGCGCATATTCGTCACCAGTCTCGGATTCCCGCTCACCATCTTGCAGGTCTTCCTGCTAGCCAGCAGAGTACATCCTTTGCGAAAATTATTGACGCCCATCGCGACTTCCTACCATCCCAATTTACACCAGCCTCTAGACCATCCTCTTCATTTTGGAGTCAGCTCCAACCTAGTGTGCTTCTTTCTATACCAGGCATCAACAAGAAGGCTGATTTATCGCCGACAGCATTGAAACAGATCACTCTTGAACATCTGCTTGAGATGCACGGACACCGACTGCACGTATACACAGATAGTTCAGTGACCTCCTCCAGTTCCTCAGGCTCCGTGGTCACGCCGTAAGAGCATAGTTAAGAAAGAACACCACACCAGACTCCATCGACTGCTATTAACCGCTGTTCGTGTCGCCATTGACCACATCAGTGAATAAACACCTCAGTAATGGTCTGTTTTCACTGATTCAATAGCAACTCTCCGAGCGTCACAATCTGCTATTCGTCATGGGTCCCATGAACAAATGGTCGCGGAAATCCGACAGCTACTGCGGCCTCGTCCGACAGCGCGGACGAAGCCGCGCGGTGGTTGCCTCAACTAGCTCAGCTCTCCGTACTATTTTTAGTTTGCGCACCTAGAATGTTACACCAACTAGCTCAACTCTCCGTGCTCACCACAAGGGCGATTTTGTGTCCATCTTCATCTCGAGAGCCGACGCAGCGGGTAAGCTTCGAGCACTGGCGTTGGAGATCACGCTTGCTTTGTGGAATTCCGACCAGTTTACGAACCCTTGTCTATTATCCCTGGATCCCGACCTGAAACTGCGGCTTCCATCCGGCCTACCATGACGTGAGGCAACTTTGCTTTTTTGCCTCTGGCTTGGTGTCGCAATCACAAACCATTGCTCTACAGTTATCGGCTTGGCTGATAACCTTGCATTTTGACATCTGTGGTTGCGACGAGACCATATCTCATATTCTTTATGAGTGCCCAGCCTACAGTTCTGAAAGACATTCTCAACACTGTGCGCTAGAACACGTCGATTCACGCCCGATAACGGAGCTCAAAGATTCTTTGACACTTTGACGGCGGTGAGGGCTTGCCAGGTCCTCCTGCGTTTCATAAGTGCCGCCTGCACGGCAGGCTGAGACTTTGTTGAAGCCTTTTCGCCTTCTGCTTTTTCTTATCACTCCATTTTCTCTCTCACCTTATATTCCTTCATTCCTTTCCCCCAGTGCAGGGTAGAAATCTTTTTTGATCTAACGGTTACCTCCCCGTGTTTCCTCCTCCTCATATGTAGGCGAATAAGTAAATTTCAATAATATATGATGCCTAAGATGTAGCTCTTTGCAGTTCAATATTATTATACCTTGCGCACACGTGATGTGAAAAATTTCGGAGAACAGAAATGGCAGAGTTGGTACATAGATTATTATGATACTATGAAGGAAACTGCTTTTTCAATGAAAGCAATGAAACACTTATATAAGTTTCTATGTGAGAGATCGCTGGATGATTTTAAAACTCTTCTGCGATTTCATCTGATAGCGATATGGTAAGTGATGCCAAGTCAGTAAACAATTTTCTTTAAAACGTCGCGTTTCCTTGGCAGTGCAGGACGCGACAGCGCTGAAGCTTTTTCACACGTGGCGTCGCATGTGAGGAAACGCGCAAACTGTGAACAGCACGTGATGGGCGTGGAATTTCGGCGCGCTGGAAGAACGCAAGTATACCGCGGACTGAATTGAGGGCAGCGCGCAGTTTTGCCCAAGCGGCAAATATGGTACTTTCGACAAACAAAAAGACAAACAAGCATACAAAAAACGTCTGCAACTACGCAGTCGTCGCTCTAAACGGCGCACGGCTCAGCTGGCTGACTGATGAGCGCAGCTGATAGCCGCCGCCGCCGCTTCGGGCTGGTGGCGAAGCTCCTCAAAACTAAACTACGCGGTCAGACTCTCTATCGGCCTGCCGCCGGGGGCCTGCCGATCGTCAAAAGACCTACAGTTGAACGGATGCCAGATGGGTGCCGATAAGCATAGTAGCATGCAGTTTAGGCCCGGAGACGATTATTTGGGCGATCGGTTAGTCGAACACGTCATAGCGCGACACGGCACCACTTTTTGGGAGCCCGTGCGAATTGACCGATGCCAGCACCTGGGAATCAGAATAAACGAGCTCCCGACGCCATATTCTTACAGGGACGTTTGGCAGGACTTTGAGGGTTGCCCGGATTATCTGAATTAACCCAGGCTGAGGAGCAGGAATAAATTGTTATTTAATTCGAATTGACGAAGACTTACTTTATAATGTTCCAGGTTCAGCTTATTTCACAGACCATATACATATCCCTCTCTCCTGGTGGCGGAAGGTTGCCACCGGCAACAGTGTTTTTTTTGGCAGAATTTTAAACGTTTATCGAAAATTAAATTTATTTTCCGTAATATTTTAGACAAGATTCGTAAAATCGTAAAACGGGTCAAAATTCGTCAAAATCTCAAAGAAAAATCGGAAGAGTTGGCAGGTATGGGTTAATTGTCGTATATGAATAATAATAATAATTGGTTTTTTGGGGAAAGGAAATGGCGCAGTATCTGTCTCATATATCGTTGGACACCTGAACCGCGCCGTAAGGGAAGGGTAAAGGAGGGAGTGAAAGAAGAAAGGAAGAGAGAGGTGCCGTAGTGGAGGGCTCCGGAATAATTTCGACCACCTGGGGATCTTTAACGTGCCCTGGCATCGCACAGCACACGGGCGCCTTAGCGTTTTTCTTCCATAAAAACGCAGCCGCCGCGGTCGGGTTCGAAAAATATATGCAGAACGTCATTCTCTACTTTACATTCATAGAACCCTGGGAGTCCTCATACCCCTACTGTGCAGCGATTATGCCAATCGTCACTGCCCTGACATGAGAGGTGTTACTGGTGGTGTGCCTTTTGTGACCCAGCTTGCTCTTCTATTCCGAGCAATCACTAATTTAACTGCCACCTGTCACGGTGAACAGTTTTCTCAATATCCTATGGGCAGGTGGCGATGGCACCACAAGGTCACGTTACCTATGTTGCCCACCTTATTCCCAGGATTCTGTATGGGCATAACTTGCCGAGCCACGCCGGTGTTGTGAGCGAAAGCCCACAGCCCCTGCGATGACAACGGCAACACCGGATTTTCTGGAGAACGAGGCATTTAACGCTAACGCGTTGATACAATTTCGTTTCTTCATGTTATTCAGTAGTCCAAGACTGTAGGTTCTGCGTGACTGCAACTGGTGTTGGTAAGAGGGAAAGCAAATGAAAAAGTACACAAACTATTCAGTTGTGCTAAGAGGCAGAAAGTGAGCTTAAATATTGTGACGAAGATGACGATGAACTGTGCAGTTGCGTGGGCAGGAGCGCATGCGCTAGGACAGTGGCCATTAAAATCACCTCCTTGCCATCGATCATCGCGTCTCTTTCTTCGGCTGGCTGCCACATAACATTTGGTGGAGCTTGCGGGGTATCATCGGTACCCTGGTCCTGGAGCTTCGGCGTCCTGCGTCAGCCATGGTCGTCGGCAGTGAGTTCATGGCCTGCGTCGCTCGGCCGTGCCCCAGCCATTCAGACCCGAACCGACCTCGCCGTTGCTCCCGCCGCCCTGTCCGGCCCGGAAGCTTCATGGACCAGCAGTCAATCATCCATCTCTTTCGTCGTGGCAGCCAGCACCTCATCACTTTATCGTTCCTGTCCAACCATCCTCTTAAGCCTGTAACCCCTTCGCGCGTCTCTGTCACCGATCGGGACGATTACTCGGTGACCCCGGGTAGTGTGACGAAGAAGACGGCGAACTGTGTAGTGGCACAGTCAGGAGCGCTCGTGCTAGGCCAGCGGCAATTAAAATGACCTCATTGTCCTCGATCATCGCGTCTCTTTGTTCGGCTGGCCTCCACGTAACAATGTTCAAACCAATAACTGTGCAAAGACGAAAACTTGAGTTAAGCCTTTCCTACAGATTAGTACTTAATGTGTTAGTGTGATGGCGGCTGGCGTATTTCGACCTCAGAGGGAACAGGAAGCAAGTAGACTCAGTTGCTAGATGGTGATTAGGGATAAAGAACAATAAATTAGCCCAGCGTCGCGGACTTGATGAACAAGTGTTGGGTGGGCGGGGAGATCCCGCAGAGTGGAAGCATGCTAGGATTACATTTATTCCTGAACCAGGGAAGAAGGTCGGTATTGAGAATCTGCGTACCATCTCGCTGACATCCTGCATGGCCAAATTGATGGAGTATGTGGTCCTCAACAGCTAGGCTTCAGCAACAGCTAGGCTTCTGTACAGCACGGGCACCAAGGCTATCTTGGGGCTCGACCTCACCAAGGCCTTTGAGAATGTTACCAAGGAGGGAATATTAAGGAAACTATCAGACATAAAACCGGGGCGCAGAACCTTCCGGTACATCAGATCATTTCTAGAGGGTAGGACTGCAGAGATTGTAGTCGAAGAATGAAACCGTATGCATAAATGGCACAGAAAAACCCTATGCAAAGATTCATCGGTTTCTGGGAGTAATCATCGACCGAACTCTTTCTTGGACCCCCTATATTTCATACATGAAAAAGAGACTGACAGCGATTTCTCACGTTCTCGCCTTTCTTGGGGGTAAATCGTGGGAAGTGTCAGTGCGATCAGTGAGCAGCTCTACAACGCCTTATTCATATGATATCTTCGCTACAGCCTCCCTGCACTTTGAAACATTCGATACACAAACATACGAAGTCTGTAAAGCGTTCAAGCTCAAGCTCAGATCTGGACTTGCCTAGGATTGCCGAAATGAGCCTCTACGGCCGCATCTGTACTCATCACCAAGGAGCATTCAATCCCTACCTGCCTTACAGTTGACGCACTTAGGGCACATTTTGGACACATATACCTGGTACCCTCTCACCATCTTGCCAGTATTCCTATTCCCAGGCCGTGCACATAGTTTACAAACACCATTGATACACATCGCGCCATGCTGCCGTCCCAGTTTACCCCGCCTCTAGGCTGTCATCGCTAGTTTAGAGCCTTCGCAATACCCGTGTGCTTCTTTCAATACCTGGCATCAGGAAGAAGATCCATTTATCACTGATAGAACTAAAACAAGTCGCCCGTGAATATTTCCATGAGCATCATGCAAACCGGGTGCACGTCTACACCGACGGCTCACTGAACCCTATCAGTTCTTCGGGCTCCGTGGTCATCCCCGCAAGGACTAAAGAAATGAGAGTTTTGATAGCTCACCAGACGTCTTTTGCCGGTGCAGAACTCATTGCTCTTCGTGTTGCCATTGAACACATCAATCAGCAGCGCCCTTACCATTGGTCTATTTTCACTGATTCCAAAGCTGCCCTCAAATAATTACAAGCTTCTCTTCGCCGTGGAGCCCATGAACAACTGGTCGCGGAAATCCGACGACTGCATCACTATGCCATAAATAAAGGGCACAGCATTATCTACCAATTGCTACCGCAGAACAGCGGCATAGCAGGCAATCATCGCGCGGATGAGGTCGCGCGAACTGCTCACCACGGCGATTTTATGCCCATCCCCATTTAGAGATCAGACGCAACGGTCAGGCTTCGCGCACTTTAGCGGGACATCACGCTTGCCGGGTAGAATTCCGGCCAATTTCCCAATTCACGTTCAAAATCCTTGGACCCAGATCGAAGCTCCGGCTTCCACTCGACCTACCCCGACGTGAAGCAACTTTGCTGTGTCGCCCATTGCTTGGTGTAGCTTTCACCAACCATTACTTGTTCTTAACAGGTACGGCTCAGAGCCCTGCATGTGCCATCTGAGGGTATGACGAGACTATATCCCACATTCTTTGTGAATGCCCTGCCTACAGCGCCGAAAGCCAGTGTCTCTGCCGTGCGCCGGAGCGTCTAGATTCACGCCCACTGACGGAAATGAAGATTATCGGCCACTGGCCGCGGCGATCGTCGGCAGTGAATGCCTCCAAGGCACTGCTCCGCTTCTTGCGAACTTCTGGCCAGCACGATAGGCTGACTTTGCCGAACTCCGACTTTTAATACTGGCTTCAATTTTTCTGCTACCCTCTTTTTCCTTTCATTTTTTGTCCCCTCATTCCTTCCCCATGTGTAGGCTAGTAAACCGATTATTCTTCCGCTTAACCTCTCTGCCTTTCCTCTTCTTTCTCCTCTCCTCCTCCTCTTCCTCCGCAAGGATCGGTTTTATCGCCATTCCTTTTTAAACTGGCCTTGATCAAGATACCTTCGTGGCAGGAAGGGATATCGAAACTTAAAAATATATTTTATGCGGATAACATTACTCTATGGGTGACCAGGGGCAGCGACGAACAATTGGAGGAAACTCTACAACAGGCAGTGGATATTGCGGAGGAGCTACCAGAGCAGGCAGGACTCTCGTTCTCTCAGCCCAAGTCAGAGCTTTTGTGCTTAGGGATAAACCAAGAGGAATACATGCGAGGCACTATGTGCCGCCACCCAAGCTAGAGGTGAAAGTGGGCTGAGTACAGGTCGCTGAGGTCCAAACGATCAGGATTCTGGGTCTGTATCTGCAGACTAACAGGAATAATAGGGAGACCTTGGAAAGGCTTGAAAATACGGTCAATGCTGCCATGAGGCTAATAAGGAGAATCACCAATCTTAAGCGAGGGCTTAAGCAAAATGACAACGTATAAGCTGGTACTGGCGCTTGCGCTCAGTAGAATAGTGTATGGGACGCCTTAGATTAAGACGGACGCGACGGAGAAAGGTAAGATGGAGGTTATGATAAGGCAAGCGTATAAGGCGGCCTTTGGGTTGCCTAACAATGCGTCTACCGAAAGGCTGTTGGTATTCGGGGTGCAGAACATCCTGGAAGAACTACAGGAGGCGCACATTATGATGAAGCTCAGTAGGGTTTCAAAAACGAGATCAGGAAGGGACATATTAGAGAGGATCTTCAATTGTAGATGATGCTCCAGCCATAGTACCGAAAATTCAGGACTTGTACACAAATAAAATACACAAGGACTTGTACATAAAACCTTTACCCAAAAATATGCATTCGATACATGACGAGGACCGCAGGAAGGCCAGAGCCAGAGATTTACAAGCTAAGTACGGTAAGTACAACGGGGCACTCTACGTAGATGTCGCCGAGTGTAAGGAGAAGGAGGCATTTGGAGTTGCGGTGGTGGATGGGCGGGAACGCTTGGTCACCTCTGGATCAGTCAAAACCCGCTACTCAAAGATAGCAGATGAGGCGGCTATAGATCTAGCTAAAGCTAGTACTAAAGCTGGCCTGATTTTCAGCGACTCAAAAAAAACGGCCATGCGAAATTGGAGAAGGGCAGAATATGCGTCATAACGGCTCGATTGCTAAGTCGGGCCACGGGGCGAGGAACTATGGAGGTGGAAATTGTCTGGGTACTGGCACACTCTGGGAACCCTGGGAATGAGCCGGCTCACATGAATGCTCGAGGCTTCGTCAGCCGAGCAGGTGAGCCGGACGTTCAGGTGAGGTTCAAGAGAGATGGGCTGGTGTCCTTTCACGACATTGATTACCATTACAAACTTGAGCAGAGAATTTACCAGCCTCCGGACAAGCAATTGAGGCGCATGAATGCATGCGTCTGGCGAAGATTACAGACGAGATCTTTCATTCACCATACGTGTTAAACATTATCTACCCGGGCGTCAGCCGGAATGCAAATGGTGTCAGGAAATGGCAGCCTATGACTACATATTATAGAGCAGTAGCATAGCGCCGCCATCGGCGAATATTACGCGTGATTCTTCTCTCGCGCAGTGGGAGGCCGTGTTGGCCAGCTCAGACCCGGTCGTCCAGACCAGGCCCTTGGAGTGGCCCACCCAGGTCGCCGTAAGCCATGGATTGATGGCCATCTAGCACGGAGTCGTCCGCGCATGCGTTCGGACGAATATACAGTTTTTCCATCTGTCTAGGGCGCTCGGCTACTGATCCGGAGTTCCTGGGGCCGCGGTGGCTGCGTTTTTATGGAGGCAAAACGCTAAGGCGCCCGTGTGCTGTGCGATGTCAGTGCACGTTAAATATCCCCAGGTGGTCGAAATTATTCCAGAGCCCTCACTACGGCACCCTTTTCTTCCTTTCTTCTTTCACTCCCTCCTTTATCCTTTCCCTTACGGCGCGGTTCAGGCGTCCAACGATATATGAGACAGATACTGCGCCATTTCCTTTCCCCAAAAACCAATTAATATTTTTACTATTAGAACTAAACTCCGAACCATCTGTTGGACGCGCGCTCTCCAATTGGCTCTCTCCTCTCTACCTCTCATTGACTTCGTCCACCTGCGCTCTGCGCGTCCTCTCACCCGCGCCATGGCCCCGCCCAACTGCGCCCGAGCCCACTCCCCAGACTGCACCTGCGCTTAACACTTGCTCTCCCCCACCCCCATCCCCTACGCTGCACCTGTGCTTGGCGCTTGCTCTCCCCCTTTCTAGGCTATGCCCTCTCCTCATCGATGAGCCCACGTTACCAGGCCTTGTCCCATTAAAGCCTCAACCAAGAACGGTTTCGCTGTTAAAAGTTGTGAACGCAAATTTGCTGTTTGTTTTTCGTGTGACTGGTTTCCACTCGTCAAGAGTAATGTAAGGGGATTCATACTAAAATAATATAGGGTTAGTACGCGTCCGCACTGTGTCACGATTTAGGTACGTAAGCTGACCCTAAGCAAAGCATTTATCTTTATGATCTGACAAACTTAACGACCGCAATTTTTGACTTCCATGAATGCGATTTTCTTGCATTGTGGTGCCTAGCGGAATGTTCGAATGCGGTGTTAAAAAGAAGATTTCGTTACGGGCAGTTGAGTTTCCTGTGTCGACTACGCCAGTTGCGATCCTGTGTCGACTGTGCCAGTTGAGTTTCCCCCTCCGGTGGCGATGAGAGGAAACTACTTGATGAAATCGGGGTTTCTTGATGACCCGGTGGTTCTACTCGCAAACATTCACATTACTCAAGGAAAGGAGAAGGTTAACTATTTATTTACAACATAGGTAAAAAAACGAGAAGAAACAAAGCAAGGAGAAAACTATTTACATGACTAAATCGTGGATCAGACGAATTCAGCCCCCGCTCAACCCAGAGCGCTTGGTTTTAAACCCTCTGTCTCCGCCCTTAGCGGGGACAGCAACCAATAAGATAACCAACGACCCATCTCGCCAATCAGTGGTTAGGGAAAGGAAAATAAGGTCCGCCCACTGATCAGAGATTCGGGAAAAAGGTCTGATTAAAACATTTGGGAAGGAGGTTTCAAATAACTACACAAACAACACAAATGCGACTTCCGTTCCCACGCCACCCACGGCACCACAGACGCTAGAAACATGTGCCGACGAGGCGATGACTCAGGTTGTTGACAGCAACAAAGAGAACACAGTCGTTAAGGGAAGTAGACAGTCGTTACAGGAATAGTGGGTTTCCGGTCACTCGGCTAATATCTCGTGCGCCTCCGAAACCTCGTTGGCTTCAGGCCTCTTAAGACGGGCTATGCCCGTGACGGCGCGGCGTAAACGAGGACGTCGGCCGCACAAAGGGGAAGCAGGGATGGGACGGGCTCCTTTGTCGGGGACTTCCGACGCCACTGGAGCGGCTTTCCTTGCGAACACAAGATCAACGAGTTCGCGGAAAGGTCAGCGAACTCCACACCTCCCAACCAAGAATGTCACGCGGACACTTGCTGTCAGTGTGACATAAAAGTCCAGCCACAGTTTCCCGGAACAAAATTCGCACACGCGCGCACATGTATGCTCAGCTGTTCAATCAGGCCACAAACACGCACACACGCGCGCACATTGCGGTTAATTCAATCCGCACACACAAGGTTAGGACACCAATCTGCACATTCCAGAATCCACCATGTCAGATCGGTGCACCAAATTGGCAGGAATGATTTCTAGCCACCTACATCTCGAAAAAGAAGATGTTTCCTTTTAGCTTTGTCCACAAGACTGGACCGAAATTCCAATTTATCCGGCACGGCGCCGGTTGTGAAGGCTACCGCCGTTATCGGGTCTACATCGTCGTTTTCATCAAAATTAATAGAGCTTACAGACTCCCCACGGGCCATGAAGGCTGCTGTTGGTATTGCGTCTGCATTCGCCCTTACTCTGAATCTTGCACTAAAGTTAGATCTGAGATCTGCTGCCGCACGTGCAGCTTCACATCGGGTTTCAGGTGAGGCTAGCTGTTTGCAGAGCTTGCAGCCGATGTTCTCATGAAGGAAAACCATCTCCTCAAGCATTCTTGTCCCACAATTACCTTTACCAGCTTGGTTCCGCACTTCTGGCAATGAGGTATTATGCTTCATGTTTAGACTTGCAGGTATGAATGCAGTATCCGAATCTCGGAGTTCCCTACCTGCTTTGAAACTCTCTGCAGCTGTCACTGTTAACTGCCAATCTGCTGCATAAACATCGGCAGCTTCCGGATCAGCCTGAAGCTCTACTGAAGCTTCAGGTTTTTTGCTAACAGATTCGTGCGAAATTTTGAAATGCTCCTCGACATTAGCTTCCTCATTTACTTCCTGCAGCTGCACCCTTTCTGCCTGCTCTAGCAGCGCGGAAGTCTTAAGTGTTATCAACTTCCCTACACCTACAGCTACATCTGCTGTCGCTGCGCACAGTGTAAGCTCCAGCTGGATAACCAACTCATCTGTGGCAGCTAGCTTACCATCGCCTGCAAGGAGTGTGCCCGCTATCATATCCTGATTTACCTCTTCCTCGCGCGTTCCCGCTGCTTCAGAGTTAGCTCCGACCAGATCTTGCACAATGCTGAACGCTTGTTTGCGAGAAGTACACTCCTGCGCCTCCTGGTTGTGCTCTATATCTGCTCGCTCTGACAGCGCGTGCTTCACAGGTGTGACTAACGCCTCTATGCCTTCAGCGATCTGTTCTGGCACGGCACACAACGTTAGATCAGCTTGTGCTCTTTGGAGAACCGCACACTGCCATTTTGTAATTTCGGTCCCTGAATCCACACAGGCTTCAGAATTTTGACCTTCGGATTCCAAGTTGCGGCATGCCAGATCGTCTACCCTATCTGGTTGACTGACCTTATCAACAGCCATCTCCGACTGGGAACTTGGTTTATCAGGCGCCGGTACCTCCACCTGAGCTACTAGCCCGCACACCTCTCTCCTCACCGCGGGAATAGCTTGTTCTTGTTTTTTCGAACACTCAATCATCGAATGCCCATATTTCATGCAGACAAAACATTGAACTGATGCGAATAAGACCTCGCTATCGACTTTCGCCTCCTGTCTTAATTTTAATTGCATCTGTGCAAGTTTTTTCTTTTCTAGTTCGATTTGGAGTTTCAAATTTTCAATTTCACTCATCTGTTCAACCTCCTCCTGCTCAACACGCATCCTGCCCTCCTGATCATACCGTACGGCAGCCATCTCCGTTTTCCGTGCTATCGTTTCTAGCCCTAAACACTGCACCGACATGGTGAATTCGGAGAAAGCAGAAAGGTCTCCTACCTTACTGGTTGCTCTCTGCCCCGGTGATCTCGTCGTCCTCCGTGATGACGACAGGCTCCTTGATGCGGACGACTTGAGCTCTGGATCTCTCAGCAGCTCGCTGACTTCTGCCTCGTTTGACTGGCTTGACTTGGTCGCCTGGTTACTTTTCAGCAGCTCGCTGACTCGAACCCGTTCGATGTGGACGCCTGGTTCTTTTCAGCAGCTCGCTGACTCGAACCCTCGATGGCTTGTTGTTGCCCGGCTCCTTCAGCTCCTAGCTGACTTGAGCCTCTGACGTCCTCTCGAACTCGACCCGTGATCCCGAAGCTTTCGACGTCAGTCTTGCGACGCAGCTTCACGTTTTCTCCTTTAGGACAACAGCTTGTCCACCGACTTGTTCTTCTCACCTTCCGTCCAATGCCTTGAGTAGAAAGAAGTTGCGATCCTGTCGACTGCGGCAGTTGAGTTTCCTGTGTCGACTACGCCAGTTGCGATCCTGTGTCGACTGTGCCAGTTGAGTTTCCCCTTCCGGTGGCGATGAGAAGAAACTACTTGATGATGAAATCGGGGTTTCTTGATGACCCGGTGGTTCTACTCGCAAACATTCACATTACTCAAGGAAAGGAGAAGGTTAACTATTTATTTACAACATAGGTAAAAAAACGAGAAGAAACAAAGCAAGGAGAAAACTATTTACATGACTAAATCGTGGATCAGACGAATTCAGCCCCCGTTCAACCCAGAGCGCTTGGTTTTAAACCCTCTGTCTCCGCCCTTAGCGGGGACAGCAACCAATAAGATAACCAACGACCCATCTCGCCAATCAGTGGTTAGGGAAAGGAAAATAAGGTCCGCCCACTGATCAGAGATTGGGGAAAAAGGTCTGATTAAAACATTTGGGAAGAAGGTTTCAAATAACTACACAAACAACACAAATGCGACTTCCGTTCCCACGCCACCCACGGCACCACAGACGCTAGAAACATGTGCCGACGAGGCGATGACTCAGGTTGTTGACAGCAACAACGAGAACACAGTCGTTAAGGGAAGTAGACAGTCGTTACAGGAATAGTGGGTTTCCGGTCACTTGGCTAATATCTCGTGCGCCTCCAAAACCTCGTTGGCTTCAGGCCTCTTAAGACGGGCTATGCCCGTGACGGCGCGGCGTAAACGAGGGCGTCGGCCGCACAAAGGGGAAGCAGGGATGGGACGGGCTCCTTTGTTGGGGACTTCCGACGCCACTGGAGCGGCTTTCCTTGCGAACACAAGATCAACGAGTTCGCGGAAAGGTCAGCGAACTCCACACGGGCACTAGATTTTTATTACCTACAAAGGCTTTAGAGTGTAGCCAGTGGAGTGGTATTCAATGGGTACGTGAAAAGGTCTCAATTATGCATCCATAATTATGAGGATTTTCACCACCGAATTTTTAGAAAGCTTGTCTTTAGTACTTTTGTACCATAGGCGTTACATTTATGATATATATTTCATTTGGCCCCAAGGTGAAGCCGAGCTCCTATCATTTATTACCGATTTCAACAGCGAGCATGCTTCCCTATCAATTTCTCTTACGTGCTCTAGATATGCAGCCAATTTTTCTGACGTCGCAGTTGCACGTGAATAAGACAGCTTAACTACAGCAGTGCACTGTAAAGTAACTGACCGCCAGCAGTCTCTCTACTACAAAAGTAGCTACATTAAGCATGATAAAATCAGCATCCCCTACAGTCAAGCAGTTTGCTTTAAAGGAATTTGCTCTGAACGATCTGATATTGAAAGCAACAGCGCCGCTCTTCGTAGTTCGCTTCCTAAACAAAATTACTCTCCGAACTCACAGATGACGCCACAAAGCGCATTGCTGCACAAGTCCGACTTAATCTACTTGCCAACGGCAAATCAAAAATTAATCACTTTCTACTAACGTTGTCTCGACTCATTTTCCATCTGTTCCAAGACGTTAGGTATTACTAACGAGGCATTACAACATTCATATGCAAAGTGAAGGATAGGGTTAATTGGAAAGACATGGGAGAGGCCTTTGCCCTGCAGTGGGTGTAGTAAGGCTGATCATGATGATGATGGTGATGCAAAGTGATCGGCTGAAGAACATATTCATAGGACCACCCAGAGGAGCTTAAAGACAATCGAGAAATCTGAGGGATATACAGACAGCATTGAAGAACAATTCCTCGGAACCCATAGACTGCCACCTATGTCACAAGAGTCGCTCTGATGTGTGTATGCACGTGGCCACATCTCTGAGAGTCAGCAGCGCTGGTTCAAATTTTCGTTTAAATATTCACGGCGACTTCACCTGCGCTACTGTAAACGTTATCTTTCTGCTCCAGTCTAGCGTATGTAACTTGCAATATACCTGGTATTTTTTATAATTACATATCGTTATTTTAAGCCTTGCAAGAGATACGTCGGTGTGGTCTGTGCAGATGGATTGTACAAGACGACGGTATGTACATGATAGAGCTCATTTCTTAAACAATTAATTATCTAATATTAGCTAATCAACATTTTATTTATTATTTCAAGGGCAAACATTATATTAAGACATTGAAAGCCGTCGCTATAGAAGCTGAGTCCAGTTTTTAAATTTTCTTATTCGACAATGCATTTCGAAATATTTAACGTCAAAAATAAGCATTTTTTAGCTCGTAAACTTGGCTCTCCGCAATGAACATTTTGAAAATGGGGTTCCTCGCATTTCTAATACAGCAAATATGGAAGCCGTTTGCCTTTACTATAGCATAGAAGCAGTTAACTGGATTTCCGCGTCAATGCTACGGCCAGGAGGTCGTTTTAAAAATGTGCGTTACGAGGAGCCAAATTCACGAGCTAAAAAATGTGTAGTTTTCACGTTAAATATTTCGAAATCCATTGCTGATCAAGAGAGTATAAAAACAATAATCAGCTTATACGTTCGCAGCCTTAAATTTCTTAATATAATGTTGGCCCCTAAAATGTACAGTAAAAAGTTGTTTCGTTAATTTTAGTTAATAATCGCCTACTCACTGAGCTCCGTCACGTACATAATGTCCGCCTTGTTTTACAATCCATCTGCTCAGACCGGAGCGACGTATTTTTCGCAAGATTTAAAACAACGATCTATAAACAGTTAAAAACCACCAGTATAGGCAAGCCTGAAAACCCCTTTAGACTACGCTTTAACAAACATCGAGCCCACGTTCAATCCATTCGAAACTTACCCCTATCGGGGCGTGTCCAGCCCAGCGGTCAATCATCTTATCAGATTTTAGGTACTGTTCTAAAAAAGGCTTTAGAAATAATTACGGCGGAGAAATTAGTCTTTTCTTATCTAAATTTAATGGAGTGGCTCCAAGTTAAAAATGAAATGATATGAAAATTGAGCTCCAGTATATCTTAAGAACCAAATGTTAACCAGCGTTAGTGGTCTCTGATTCGCGTTTCCTCTTTAGTGCATTCCCATGTTACATCGCAGCACGCGGCTGGTTTTTGTTTCTATTGTAATGGGACCGACCAGCAGGACACCTTTACACTATATTTAATGTTCAAGCTTTACATACAAATAGCGCCATGAGTTTTCTTTCTGGATTTAGTAACAGATATTCTTGCTACTGATTACGCTCTTCATTGCCGCCATGTGTCTCCTAGATCATGTATAATATCTCGCTTCTTGATTCTTGGTTTCAACATTTGTAACTTGTCATCTTAGGGCTGATTGTAAGCGCCGCGCGTCCTGGTTTATCTGCTGACGCCCCGTTATGCAGTCAAGAGAGACGACGCGCTAAATTTCACAAAGTAGCTATTCTGTCTACTACTCTACTTCACTTATTGCCTTGTAGCCAAGTGCATGATGTGTTTTTACTTTACTTTTATGGTTGATATTATCAGTGTTTCAAACGTTGGTCTACATTTCTTCTACTACAACTGGCCGCGCGAAGATTTCTCTTTCACTCCGGCAATCACCCGCAGTTCAATAGCCTCTTTGAACGGGTTAAGCTTACTGGCGAGCATACAGGCTTCCTACGCACCTCCATTCATAACGTACTGGGACCCGCTTATCTCTGCTGCAGTTTTCTTCGTCAACACTGCAGCGCTGGAAACACGCATATGGCGCCGTTTTCACTCATCTAAGGCAAATGTCTTCCATTCCACTGGACAAAGCTTAGCTGCCCCACCAGGACTGCATGCCCATCCGATTTTGCCCGACAGCTTCGTGTCGCCCACATCGACGCTCAATGAAACCTCTGCAAGGCGGACGCGCGTGCGCAAGTGGCCAGTGAGGTGACTCAGTCCTCTTCTTTCAACCCGGCGTCATGGTCCTTGTTCGCCTCCTCATCCACCCTACTGGACGTGCCGCGACGCTCTTGCCTCGACACCGGCGCCCTTACGGTGTCGTTGCCTGGCTGGGCTCCGTGACATTCTGCATCGAGGGCTTACCCGAGCATCGACAGCGTGGTGTGCACCGAATCTTCCCACAGAATGATTGTGACCTCCAAAGATATGTCTCCGGCACACACGCTGACATCTACCGCTTTCCACCTCCTGGTGGGAAGATGTGACGAAGACGAAGATGTGTATAGGCTGTGTTGGCCGTCGAGACAAGCGTGAGCCAAATGCCACGGCACGAAAAATTCAGGGGGGGGGGGCACTTTGCTGACCTAAAGTGCGGTAAGGCGAAAGCCTTTAGCGCTGTGTTGCTGCTTGTGTCACTGATGTGTGGTTAAGATGTTGATTAAGTAAACAATTGTTTGTGGATCTTAAGTGCTGGAGACACTAGAGGGCGCTTGGGAGGCGTCCTTCCGATTCAACGCCTTTCTGCAAACACTCTTCAGCGTCCTAGACAAGGAGAGCTACAAATGCGTTGGCCGGAAGTATCGTAGTCGTTAGCACGCTTGGCTGCGGCACGGAATCAGTGGTAGTTCGAATCCCATCGTGCAATAAGATTTTTTTCTTATCGAGTTGAAAAGCGTAATGGACGGACGGACGCGAACATGAGCTATTAAAGGCTTTCGCCTTAATACCGCGGGATTCATTCAGCGGTCGCATTTTATTCAAGAAAATCACACAACGCCCCTTCATCTTATCAATCTCTACACACGTGGCTAGACAGGATACGATACAAGATGGATCGCGCGAGGTCGAGAGGGTTGAAAACCGCTGAATATCAACATCTACATGTGGTTTTGTTCTTTAGAGCCGGCATACTTTGCAGCCATATATTTACACTTCTCTTCAACATTGTCTTTTTCCCTGGGATAAGGAAAGAGTTAACAGAAGCGCGATTTTGGAATACCATGCACTTATTTCATTAGCATTTATAGCGAGTAAACATATATTACTCATTTGTCGAAGATGTTTTTCCTCAGGTATACAAACGAACGCTGGGCACTTTCCAACTCTGCGGATATCCTGAAGGAGGCATCAAACATTGATGACACTGCAGGAGTCACTGTTCCTGTGCCATATTCTGACATTATACCAGGCGCAGTTGCCTCGAAATTTCGGGCTGCGTGCCGTATTTATCAACAGTAGAACAGTTCGACAATTTCATAGCCAATAGGCGAGTGAACTGATCTGTAGCGTCTGCTGTGGTTTAGAAAGAACAGTTTACTTTAGTACATTTGTGATTGACAACATTGCTTATGGTACAATAAATTAAAACAGATGAATCTGCACACGATGGGCAGCTACGCGGCCTACGCGCTCAAATAAAATTGCAGTGTCAAAGAGGTTTACTACATGTCTTTTGTCGCGTAACTTAGCGCCAAAAAATGAGCAGCGCTTGCATTAAAACTTGAATATGAAAAAAAGCATGCTTCTTTCTCAGACACACAAACCGTAATCACGCCAAGAGAGCCCCATTACCGTGCTTTCCTTATGATGGGTGGTGCTCGTATTAAGCTTTATAGATATATGGAAGGAAGTCATCATCAGCAACAGCAAACTACATCCACTAAATGACAAATACATCTAATACACCCCTCCAATTAGACCTCTCCTGCTCTGCCTACGGCAACGTTATCCTCGCAAACTTCTGAATCTCACGCAGCAAGCTGACTCTCTGACGCGCACTGGAACGCTTTACCTGTCTTGGAATCCAATTCGTTAGGTTAATAGACTGTCGGACACATTGCCTTCGCATGACATTCCCCGCCCGTGTCTATGGAAGGCTATAACACGTTCAGATTTTTTTCTTGCCTTATTAGTGGTCTAAGTACAAAAGCGCTTTGCTTCCGCATATGTAGACGGAGTGGTCCTGCCTCCACTTCTTGAAGTCTCGGAGCGAGCAAGCGAGCCTCTAAAGTTGTGTCGGTTTTGCTGACAGTCCCGCTCACATGTCCTCAAGCAACGCTTTTTTTCTGACAACAGAAGAAATAGGCAGACATATACTGCGAGCACAGAAGCTAGACTGAAATGGTAGACTGAAACAGGCTCGCCAATCAGATCAATTTCTGCACACCTTAAGCGCAGCAAGTGTGCACACAACGGCGGTCGAATTTTGATGGAGGCAAAATTCTAGAGACCCGTGTAGTGTGCGATGTCATTGTACGTTAAAGAACCCTAGGTGGTCGAAATTTCCGGAGCCCTTACCTATGACATCCCTCATAGCCTGAGTCGCTTTCGGACGTTAAACACCCTAAACCCATAAACCAAGAACTCAGAGCAGAGTGAGAGCCTACGCTTGCTATATTCCGCTTATCGCCACTTGTTCCAGTTTCTGTCATGGGAGCTATGCATGAGTCACCATCGTCGAGCTCTTGACGTCGCGTGCAAGGCATCTTTTTTGGGGAAGATCTTGGTTTATTTAAATGCTGCCTTCTGCGCTAAGTGGCTGGCGCCTGCAGTGTTGTAAGCGACAGAACCCCACCAGGAACTTCATGCTCGACTTCACTACTGCAGTTAATAGATTCACCACTTTCTCGCTCTCCGTTTCAATAGAAGGCCCAAAGAAAAGTAGTGATTCCTCTTTTACGCTACTCGTTCAATAGAATGTGGGTAATGAATCCCACCGTTACTTCCTTACTTCGTCCCAGGTGTACAAATGCATATTCTCACGAAGTGCTGGCTGCATTCTGGAGAGAAGAAAGGCCGCGAAAATGGTGTCTGAACAAAATTCTTTATTTGGGCTGACTCGCGCCCACAATAAACTGAATGACTCGGCGGCGGCGTAGCACCGAGCGTGCTCGGCGGTCGTCGAACAGAGGGCCCGCCGCTGTCGGCACTGCTCAATTTAACGCCCATAGCGAACTTTGTAGATAAAGCGTGCAAAGATACCAGAACATTCTGGAACAACGTTGAATCAGCTTTGCCTGGATGCGATTAATCGAGATAAATCTGGTCGCGTCTTACATCGCAAACAAAGCGATCAAGCGGCGTGACGGCAGCTTTGAAGAATGAACAAACAAGCACTGCAATGATTCGCGGCATTACTCCCCTCTCAAAGGAGCATCGACCCGATGCTTTAAAAGAAGTAAAGCTACTTGCAACAAATAAAACGGATCGTGCGAAAATAAAGACAGATTGTGGAAAACACAGTGTCCTTTAGCGCGCATAATATGGCTTTAGACGGACGACGTGGACAACTTCTGGTCGTACGCGGCGTCGCTGGGATGCAGTAATTGCGTCAGGGATGACTTCATAATCTAGTTCACCTAGCCCTACGAAGAACCTTGTACGGGTCGAAATAGCAGCACAAAAACTTTTCACTCAATCCACGGCGACGAAATGCGTCCAAACCTTCACTTGGTCTCCTGGCTTGTATGCCGGGTTGCGTCTTCGTATGTTGTAGCGTCTGGCGTCGGTCCGCTGCTGGTCTTTGATCCGTAATCGGGCAAGTCTTCGAGCTTCTTCTGCGCGTTGAAGGTATGTGGCGACGTCGACGTGGTCTTCTTCGGTAACGTTGGGCAGCATGGCGTCTAGCGTGGTCGTGGCCTCTCTGCCATGGACGAGACTAAAAGGCGCAATCTTGGTAGTGTTCTGCACTGCGGTGTTCTAGGCGAAGACGACGTAAGGCAGGATGACGTCCCAGGTCTTGTGTTCGGCATCGGCTTACATGGCGAGCATATCGGCGATGGTTTTGTTGAGGCGCTTGGTCAATCCGTTTGTCTGCGGATGGTATGCAGTTGTCCTCCAGTGGCTGGTTTGGCAGTAATGCAGGATGGCTTGCGTTCGTTCCGCCGTGATTGCTGTTCCTCTGTCCGTGATAAGCACATCGGGGGCATCGTGTCGCAGAAGGATGCACGGCACGAAAAGTTTGGCGACTTCTGATGCTGTTCCGTTCGCTAGGGCTTTTGCCTCGGCGTAGCGGGTCAGGTAGTCGGTTGCTGTGATGATCCACTAATTCCCAGACGTTGATTTTGGGAAAGGGTCAAGGAAGTCCATGCCGATCTGCTGAAAGGGCCTTGAGGGGGCTTCAATGGGGTTCAGAAATCCTGCTGGTCGGGTTGGAGGAGTCTTTTGTCGCTGGCGCTCTTGGCAGGTTTTCACATAATGTGCGACATCTGCAGACAGTAAGGACCCGTAATACTTGCCTTGAATGTGGTGGAGGGTACGAATAAACCAGAGATACCCAGCTCGGCTAGTCGTGTGAATCCTGTAGAACTTCTTCGCGGAGACAAGCAGGCACAAGGAGGAGGTAGGTTGTTCTGTTCGCTGCGAAGGTCTTCTTCATGAGGACATCATTTTGAACACAGAAGGAAGACAGTGCTCGCTGGAAAGAGGGGGGGGGGTTGAAGAAACTTTTCCTTGCATGTACTCGATGAGGAATTTTAGGTCGGGGTCCGAAAGTTGCTGCTGTGCAAAAGAGCTGGGGCTGATAGATCCCAAGAAGCCGACCTCATCGTCGTGCGGCGGCGGAGCATCTATAGGGGCTCGTGAGAGGCAATCGGCGTCAGGGTGCTTGCGTCTGGACTTGTAAACGATTGTGACGTCAAACTCCTGAAGGCGGAGGCTCCATCGAGCGAGGCGGCCAGAGGGGTACTTCAAATTGGCAAGCCAGCACAGTGAGTCGTGATTGCTGGCCACATTGAACGGTCGGCCGTACAGGTAGGGGCGGAATTTGGCGTAGACCAGATGATGGCAAGGCACTCTTTCTCGGTGGTTGAATAGTTAGCGTCGGCCTTGGAAAGGGAAAAGCTAGCGTACGCGATGACCTTCTCCAGCCCATCGCTTTTTTGAACGTGGACGGCGCCTAGGCCCACGCTGCTTCGTCGGTATGAACTTCAGTATCGGTGTTTTCATCAAAATGCACGAGGATCGATGGGGACTGTAGACGACGCTGATTTCTTTGAAGACTTCTGCTTGCGGGGCTTCTCATTTAAATGGTACGTCTGCCTTCATCAGTTGGGTTAGAGGCTCGGCGGTGCGTGATAGGTTTTTCACAAATCCCCAGTAATATGCGCACAGTCCGAGGAATCTGCGCACTGCTTTCTTATCGGCCGGCGGTGAAAACTGTTCAATAGCAGTGTTTTCTGCGAGTATGGGCGTCCTGCTTCCTTGCTGACGATTCGGCCTAGAAACAGCGGCTTTTCATAGGCAAAGTGACAGTTCTCTGCTTTCAAGGTTAGGCCAGACGACTTGATGGCGTCTAGTACTGTCCCAATTTTTTGAGGTGCTCGTGGAAGTTCGAGGCGAAGACAACGACGTCATCTAGATATACCAGATAAATTTATCACTTTAGGCCTGCCAGCACCGTATCCATTACCCATTTAACCTTCGCTGGTGTGGAACAGAGACCAAACGGCATCGCCTTGAACTCAAAGAGCCCACCCGGAGTGATGAATGCGGTCTTCTCGCGATCTTTTTCATCAACCTCAATTTGCCAGTAGCCGGTCTTGAGGCCCATCGATGAGAAATACCTGGCGTTGGAGAGCCGGTCCAGTGTGTCGTCGATACGGGGGAGGGGGTAGACGTCCTTCTTTGTTCTGATGTTCAGGCGGCGGTAATCAACGCAGAATCGAAGTGCGCCGTCTTCCGTTCACACTAGAACAACCGGTGCCGCCTATGGGCTTTTTGATGGCTTAATGACGTCGTCGCGAAGAATTTCTTCCACTTGGTCCCCGATGGCTTGTCATTCTTGCGGCGACTCACAGTAGGGGCTTTGACGGAGAAGTCGGGCGTGCTGGTCGCTTATAATGCGATGCTTTGCAATCGGCGTTTGCCGGACCTTAGGCAATGACTAAAAACTCTCGCTGTCGCTTCGAAGCAGATTGCGGATCTGGTCTTGTCTGTTTCGGGGCATGGCTGAGTTGATATCGAAAGTGGGCGAGTTCTATTGGTCAGGCGAATCTTCTGCGGATGGGTCGAAGAGGGCGAAGGAGTCTCGTACGTCGGATATTTTGTCAAAGAAAGCAATCGTCGTTCCTCTGTTAATGTGCCGGTATTCTTCGCTGAAGTTAATCAGCAGTACTTCGGCCTGGTCATTGCGGAAATGTGCGATGCGTCTCGCGATGCTGATTCCTCGGTCTAGAAGCAACTGCATGTTGCCCTCGATGATGGCTTTAGCGTCAATGGCTTTCGTGGCGCCTACGGTCAAGATAACGCTTTAACGGGGTGGGACGCTCACTTCTTCCTCCAGGATACTCAGGGAAACGTGATTTTCCCGAGTTTTTATCGAAGCGATGGCTTCGTCCGTCGAAAGCCTGATCAACTTGGATCGCGGGTCGATGATCGCCTGATGCTCATTAAGGAAATCCATGGCCAAGATTACTTCGCGGGAGCATTGCAGTAGCACAAAAAAGGACGCAGGATAGGTATGAGGTGGCCCCCTGCAATGCGGATTTTTGGGCCGTCCCATGCGATCGTGACTTTTCTCAGCTGCGCGGCGTATGTTCCATTCATCACAGAGTAATCGGCTCCTGTGTTGACAAGAGCGGTAACTTTCTGGCCGTCGATGGTAACTTCGAAGTCCTATGTCCTGGCTCTTGCATTGCAATTCCCTCTCGACGTCGGGTCACGGCTTCGTCGCGTATGCGAATCGTGGGTGGGGAGTGTCGTCGAAGCTTTTCTGTGTGCCGGCGTCGTTCTGAATGCAGTTCGCGTCTTGGTCGGGTTCGTCATTTTGTGCGGAGTCGGTGCAGCGAGTGTATCTTCTTCATGCGGCGTAGCGGGTGCAGCGTCTTTATGGGGCGTGATCGGTGGAGGATCTTCGGCGTTTCGCTCGTGAGCAATATCACCTCCAGAGGTTGCTCTCTTTAGTTTCCCCTACGGGGGCTGGGAGACCTAACTCGTACCGTGGCTACGTAGCTGCGGCGTGGCGACGCAAAGCGCGAGGTTGACGGTGATGGTGAGCGCGAAAGGCGGTTCGGCGTGTACTCCTCTCGACGCAGGTACTCGTCGATTTCCAGCGGACGTTGGCCGAAGCGCGGTCATGGGGCGTTAACGGCAAATCCTCGAAGAGCGGTACGTCGGTACGGGCAGTGACGAAGAATATCGGCGGCCTCACAGCAATGGAAGCACAACGGCCGGTTTTCGGTAGTCTTCCAGGCGTCGCATTTCCTGGGGCTTGAGCGTCACTAATAGGCTGGGCGGGCGGTGGCAGGGAGGCGGCGTTCGGGAACAAGTTGTTCATGTCAGAGAGGCCGTAGTGGTGGTCATCTGGACGGAGGAGTGCGTACTGCAGCGGCGTAGGTCATGGCCTGGGGTTCTGTGGACGTCAAGGTAGTGCCAAGTGCGTGTTGCACTTCTTCCAGTACCACATCCATTAGGGCCGCTGCTTGCGGATGTGGGGTGGATGAGTGTAATCGGCGTAGCTCCTCGCGGATGATTTCGCGGATCACTTCGAGCAAGTCGTCACTGGTGGTGGTCGTCGCGTCCGGATAGATTGCACAAACGGAGGAAAGGTGGTTGTACTGCCGAGTCTGGATGTCGAGGGTCTTTTCGATCGTGCAGGCTTCAGCATGAATTCGTCGACTGTTTTTGGCGGCTGGCGGACGAGACTACCAAAGAGTTGTTCCTTTACGCCGCGCATTAAAAATTGAACTTTCTTTTCCTCGGTCATCTCGGGGTCAGCGTGGCTAAAGGAGCTCTTTATCTCTTTAACATAAACGCAGACGGGCTCGTTCGGAAGTTGGTTTTTGTACTGGAGGAGTCGTTCCGCTCGTTCTTTCCTCACGACACTGGTGACTACCTTCAAGAGTTCCTTCTTGAATAGTTCTCATGTCGTTAGGGATTGTTTTCGTACCACGTACGTGCTGAGCCCTCCAGTGAGAAAAAATACATGTCCAATTTTTGCCGCATCATCCCACTTGTTGAATGACGCCACGCGCTCAAATTGGTCCAACCATTCTTCGGGGTCTTCGCCTTAGGATCTACTGAAAGTTGGCAGCACACGCGGCTGCTGCAGCAAGATCGCTGTCGACATTTTTGGCGACGCTGCGGTGCTGGAAGCAGCGTCTTTTCGCTGTCTGGTGCGGTCCGGCAGGGTCCCGAACTCAGGCTCCTCTCTCCGGAGACGTCGGCTGGCTCGGTGAGCTGCTGGCTCGTCCTCGGGTGCGAAGAGCAGAAGACTGGCGTCACGACTTGAAGGGGGCATCCGGAACATAAAGGCAACCCCGCACCTCCACCAGATGTCACAAAGTAGTTATTGCCGTCCGGAGAGAAGAAAGGCTGCGAAAATGGTGTCTAAACAAAACTCTTTATTGGTGCTTACTTGCGCCCGCAATGAACAGAATCACTCGGCGGCGCGTAGCAGAGAGCGTGCTTGGCGGTCGTCGAACAGAATGCCGGCCGCTGTCGGCCGTGCTCAATTTAAAGCTGATAGCGAACTTTCTATATAAGGCGTGCAAAGTTACTAGAACATTCCGGAATAATTTGAATCAGCTCTGCCTGGATGCGATCAATCGAGGTAAATCTGGTCGCGTCTTGCATCGCAAACAAAGCGATAAAGAGGCTTGGCGGCAGCTTTTCAGAATGAACAAACACTGCAAAAATTCGCGGCAATATTCCGAGCGGCGTTAGAGGGATGTCACATCTCTAACCTCTTTTAACAGTGCTGACTCGCTAATAATTTCATACCAATCTGCGAAATTTTCCTATCTAAGCATTTCAGAGACCCTTTTTAACAAAAATATTGATGATATTTCGCCAATTTGAGAACCCGTTCATAAATGTATGCTTTTACTGCCCAATAAACCTAGTGTCGAACGTCTTCATGAAGCAAAATAGGTTTTGTTGTATTCGCATGGGAGGACTCTCTGCAACTGTAGTTGCGTAAATAACTGTATTCGCTATATGGCGGGTTAAGCGATTATCCCTTTGCTTAAGAGATGCCTAATAAGAATTTTGCGTAGGATTAAAAGGTTATGTGGAGTGAGGAGTAGCCACTCTGGAGAATGTGCAATAGATGATAACGTAATACAAAGGGGACTCGCAAACACGCTCTTCTGAGGCAGCCGGTTGTTTCACAACTGCCGTAATTTCTTCTCTCAGCAGTGCAGCGACAAATCAGTTTCTTTTAACGCTGTTGCAGTCGACTGCACAAAGATAACAGGCAACACTTAGGCTGTCAGTGATGCTAAGGGAAAATAATTAACAAAGGTGCTTGCCTCGAAACCTCCCGGGGAGCTCCCCCTCCCAAGTCAAAACCTGTTTTGTGGACATCCATGTCCTGTCCTCGAAAGCGACCTCTATCTGCCGAAGGTTCTTTTATGGAAGAGACCCACAGCAAACGCTGATTGCGTGACCACATGCGGCATTTTCTAGATCGCCTGTTTCCCGGCTCATATCGTCCTTATTATCCGGTCGTATCTAGAGTACGTCCAGGCTGACCAGGAAGTGAAAGCCTACGTTTTCACTTATGACATACTTCAATGGAGACGGTGAGTCTTTTGAGCCGAATATGCGAAGTGCAGAACTAAAGCTGTAAATTCTTCAGCAAGAATTGCGTTGAAGTATCACTCGGCATTCTCAGTAGCTACAAGCGCACAACTTCACACTAGCATTCCTTTGTGAAAACTAATAAGTTTGTAATATGTGGTGGGGTATTTATATCGTATTTAAACATATTTTGTATTCTTAAATGCACTAAAACATGCAGGAAATAGGTTCCTGCAATGTCATGCTTGGTTTTCGAAATATATTCTTAAAATTTGTCCAAATGCATTACTTAAAGCATGCTTTGAGCATGTTTAAAACAGTCAAAAGATATGTATGCGGTTTAGCATCTTGACAGTGGATTAATAGTATACTTTTGTAATACTGAAATTAATTCGTCCGAAGTATAATTCAATTCTAACAAACAGCAATCCCTGTAAGCAAAGTTGGAGCAAACTTCTAGCTGCCATAGAACAATTTAGTTCTCAAAAATGCGCATCTGGAAATGGAAGTTGCATGTTGCCACTATATTTAAAGTTTACTTTCTTAAATACGCAGATAATTTGTCCAAAGTATACTTCAGTTTTGGCAAATGAGAACACCGCGTAAAGACATTTGCCGCACAGAAGCTGCCGTAGAACAATCTAGTGCTCAAAATCGCGTTTCCGGAAATCGCGTTTCACGTCGGCAATGTACTTGAAATGCGCTTTCGTAAACACGAAATAAAATCTTCCAAAGTGTACTTCAATTCTAGCAAATGAACAGCTCGCGTAAACACATTTTCAGCGCACTTCAAGCTGCCGTGGAAATATATATTGCTTGAAATCACGTTTCGGGGAACAATGAAAACTCTACTTTCCTGCCGTCCTTTCGTTTATAGCAACTTCTAGCAGCAAGACAGTCACCACTTTTTTACATTACGTGTGGATAACGTGATAGCATTATCTAGTGCTCGAAATCACGTTTCGGGAAACAATGAAAATTCTCCCTTTTTTGTCGTCCTTTTGTTTACGATAACTTCTAGCAGGAAGACAGTCGCACTTATTTAAGTTACGTGTGGAGACCGTGATAGCATTATACCAGCAACAGTGTCTTGAGCACTGCAGGCTTGAACATGCGAGCGAAAACGAGACCGACTAGAAAGGCCGACCGGCTTCTATAGACGCCCATGTATTTGTTGGTTGACAGGTCGACTCCTGACCCATGGCTGATGGAAGTTACCATTAGCAGTTCTGTTCTAGATCGCGCCCAGATTCTAGAGCGACCACTCTGGCCCTTGTGCGACAATTTAGGGGCCCACAGTCTTTGCGCCAGAAACTCCTCTTCGGGAAGGATAATGTGTCGTCTCTTGGGGAGTATATAAAACGGAAGCCAAGTATCACTCTTGTCGGAGCATTTCCTGTTCGCTTACGAGATTGTGTTCGCATTTGCTGTTTGGCGACATATTTCCCGTTGCAGTGGCGTCACTTAACATAACATTGTCATAGACCTCATGATTGAATGTAACTGCGCGTTTTTTCAGCGATGGACTTATTATTCTTATCGCTCATTGTTGGGTGAGTGAATAGTACTGCTGTGGAAAACTTTAATCAGTCTCGTCCGGCACAGCTGTTTAATAGACCGTTTTTAATCCGAAGTGAATATATATTTAATGTAAATGTAAAGGAATGTAGTGCGTTTGATGTATACTTTTGGCATATATTAATGTGTAGTAAATATACTAGGCGGGAAAAAATTATTTTTGATATGCTTGTAAGAATGTCGAAAATATTACTCCTAGCATACTTAGAAAACATTCGTTTTGGAATTTAAGCATAGCATCAAAAATTTAATATTAATATGAATTTAATACGGTACGTTAGAAGGGCATTTTTTGCACCGCCTTTTTCGCTAAGGGTAGGAAAGTATTGTGGCAAGTTGACAGACTTGGTGCTTTAGTGTAGAACAAAACGATACAAGTTTTCTTCTTTTGCAAATCCCATCTCTGTATTCAATCAGTTCGGCGTGGCATGGTTTGCTTCACGGGAGAAGAGTCTTTCTAATGTGCTGTCATGTCTTTTCGCGATCACGCTAAATTTGTGCTCATTTTGACAGTGGTTTTCTTGCATCACGATTTAAAAGGGTTAATGTTTGTTCCTCTCTTTCCTTGGCTAACAAAATGAGGCTGGCAGCTTTCATTAAAATAACTGATGTGGTCTCGAAAAGCGGGTTAATTACCTGGGATAATTCGGCCGCTGAAAAGAACGGAAAACGGAGCGTAATTTTCAAAGACCACCATTGGTATTTTGTGCATAACAGCTCTCAATACAAATTCTTTATCATGTGAACTGTAAAACCACCATAAACACAAACAAACAAACAAACAAACAAACAAACCAGGTAACCACCTTTGTGAGAGCGCGGCAGCTTCTCGTGTTGCATTCGGCACAATACGGTAGTCACTGCTCGTTTCCCATATCGCCCACGTCTTGTACGATATGCGTTCCTACTCTCCGACTTGAGACAGTGACCCGGAAAAAGGTAGGAAAAGAAATGTTTCCTCTTTCTCTATCTTAGATTTCTCTCTCGCTTCTATAGTAAGGAACCTGCACCAAGAGATGTACACTGCTCTAAACCTCCTTCCCCTTCCACAATCCTCCATTCATAACACATTCCACAGCCCTTGTATGCCGAGCCCACATTCACCACTTATTTAGGCCGAACAGATTGACAAAATTAGCCAGTCGTCCCGTTCTCCGTGTTTAGAGCCCTAAGCGGCCAGCATGCCAACGTGTTTTTTTTTAATTTTCTCCTGCTACATCGGTTTTTGTTTTCGTTGATTATGCTCTTTGTTAATCGCTGTCGGCACTTCGTCTTTACTTTTTTGTTTGAAACGTGAGGCGCGACCAGTGGATTCTGAATAGAGTTCACTGGAAATTCTGTAAAATTCATGACGCGTAATCACGCATGGCCGTTACTATGAATTTCTATATTGTATCTCGAGAGTTTTTCGGCTGCCTTAATATATAGCCAAGCCAATAGCAATGAATCTTCTTTTCGAATCTGCCTAGTGAGTTCCTGCTTTCACAGTTGCTGATCTGTTTAATTCTTTCTGGCCTTAAGTTAGCCAAATAAACTGTGCGTTGCATACTGCTAGTCTGTCTGCCATCTATATATGCATCCCAGCATTGTGACACTAGAGAAAATACTCATATACAACTAACGCAGTAAAAAAAACCCGGAAGTATATCATTGAGCTATCATTCAGAAAAATCAAAGCACCTCTGAAAATTCACCCAAAGCATTCGATGGGTAAAATATGTCATTAACTGTGCAGCCCTTCCTGCGTTTGGAATATTATGCAGAAAAAATCGTATATCGCTGTAGGCGCCGTTGGCACCGCTACTGTAACTAAGAACTCCGTCTTAAGTTCATCCGATGGCCAATGAGAACGGCGCTCGTGCGTACTCCGAAGTGTTCTCCAAGCAAATGTGCCTTCGTGGCCATAGCATGTGGATGCGAATTGTGAATTATATCTTTGACTTCGTGCAGCAATGCTCGGCGGCATAAATATGTTCACTTCACCCTGTGGCTTGTTAGCTGCGAAGATGGACAAAAAAGAGCACTTTGATAATGTCAGTTAAGGGATCACGCTTCAAAGCTTGGCTTTGGCCTGTGGCCACGCCGCAGTGATTCACATTGGTGGAGCCACTTATGATCTTGGCTTTAATTTACAGCTGGTGAGTTCCAACATTGATTTATCTGCTATGGACTGCATGCAAAGACATGTTCAGGGTGCGTCAAAAGTTTGTTTGCCACAATGTCTTCTTTTGAGTAGCGTAGTAGGGCGTTCACATAGCTACAGTACATTATAAACTCTGTAAGAGGTTGAAAAGGTGTCATAAATACCGCTTGAAATCTTAACAGCTTCACAGGCGTCTTACGTGTATGATTTTGCTGCTCAAAACTAGGCCATGTTTCCCGGGAATTTCTCACGCTCCCAGTACATGTTACAGACGGGAAAATCAGCTGAACTTCGAGTGTTGTTCCAACCAGACAGCAACGTTTTAATCCATGGGCTGTACGGCAAATCTCGGGATCGTTGTAAAAAATGCAGTGTTTAAGCTGAACAAGGCTCCTTAGTCTCTTATGTAGAAAAAGATTGGATTCTGGCATTTGTCTGGAGCACGTAAACTTGTAATGTGGCTTAATGATTCTGTTTCCTTTAGCAAAGAATAATGAAAAACAATCGACAGTTCAGCATGCTAACAGAAAGGAGCGGTTGTTTGAATCGAGCTACACCCATTGTCGTTTGCATGCTTTTATTCTCAGAATCGAAATCATCGGACTAACGCCGGACTTCGTGCACGTCTGATATCTGTACTTGGTCTCAGAAGCAGATATATGAATACAGTGCGTTGCATTCAGATTAATAGGTCTGTTGCTGCCAGCTGCTACTTCCGCCGAATGGATTAAAACCACTCCATCCTCCGTTGGATCCTCCGCTTGAACCACCACCATATTCACCGCTGGAGGCACCGCCGGATCCTCCAAATGAACCACCACCATAACCGCCTTGGCTGAATCCACTGCTTGAACCACCGCCGAATCCTCCAAATGAACCACCGCCATAACCGCCTTGGCCGAATCCACTGCTTGAACCACCGCCGATTCCTCCAAGTGAACCACCGCCAGAACCGCCTTGGCCGAATCCACTGCTTGAACCACCACCGAATCTTCCAGATGAACCACCTCCATAACCGCCTTGGCCGAATTCACCGCTTGAACCACCGCCAAATCCACCTTGGTCGAGTTCACCACCGAAACTTCCTCCACCACTACCTCCTTGTCCTCCTTGTGATGTCCACCTCCAAACCTGCGGTTGAGAAGTCCAGGACCATCCACTGCTTCCGCCTCCAAATCGACCACCAAAGCCACCTCCTTGGGTACCACCACCAGATGTTCCTAACAGCTGAAGGAATTGCCTGTAGCTACTTACTCTTCCTTGCCTTTGAAGCCTTTTATAAAGGCGCTTCAGTCTTCTTTGTCGTATGCGACTACCAAAGCCAGAGAAAAGACCTTGGCCGGAGCCTAGCGAGCCACCAATAATACCGGAACCTAAACCTGAACCTAAACCTGAACCGAAACCTGAACCAAAAGCTGATCCACCTCCGCTCAGAAAACCGCCTCGTCTTCTCTGAAGCCGGCGTTCTCTAAGACGGCTGAAAAGGCTGCCTGATCCAAGGCGTCCAATAAGGCTACTACCACCGCCTTGTCCGCCACCTCCTGTGAGACCTCCTAAGCTCCCGCTGAAAATACTCGAAAGGCCGCTGCCTCCTCCGCCCAGTTGTCTAAGCCCTCCGGTGAAACGTCCCAAGCTCCCGCTCAATAAGCCACCTCCGCCTCCTCCTCCACCGCCTCCTCCACCAAATTGCCCAAGTCCTCCGCTGAGACGTCGCAAGGGACCTCTCAGTAAGTTTCCTCCGATTCCTCCTCCACCGCTTCCTCCGCCCAGTTGTCCAAGCCTTCCGCTGAGACGGCTCAAGCTACCGCTCAGAAAGCCTCCTCTTCCGCCTCTTGCGCCACCTCCACCGCCTCCAAATAATCCCATTTGTCCATCTTGGTCAGAATCTTCGCCTCCTTGACCCTGTTGAGAGCCTCCGCTAAATCCGCCGCCTTGCGAACTGCTTCCTCCTAGCGAGTCTTGTCCTGTTTCTTGTCCGTTAATTCCACCGAAGCTACCGCTAAATCCACCGAATCCACTTGTACTGCCGCCTTGTCCTCCGAACTGTTGATTGAAGCCTCCATCTCCACCCGATATTTCTCCAAATCCTCCCTGACCTAGTCCCTGCGATCCCCATCTACCACCCGACGATCCCTCACCACCTTGATATCCTGAACTGTACCACAAAAAAGGTAAACGTTGTCGCCATGATCCGCTTCCTTGGCCTCCCCCGTTAGGTCCGTAAATAAAAGTCCAGTAGCTAGGTGTGTTGCTGCTGCCCCAGGAGCCACCATAGCCAATTCCTGATTGATCACCATAGCCGCCACCAAAACCACCACTACCACTGCCGAAACTTTGTCCGCCGCTGCCGCTAGACCAAGTTCCTAATTGGCCTAGACCGCCACTTCCTCCTCCGGATCCGCCTCCAAAACCACCGCCACTAGAGCCGCTGCCTCCGCCAGACTGGCCGCCATATCCTCCTAGTCCACCTCCTCTGCTCGACCAACTAAATCCGCTGCCACCACCATCTCCTCCGAACCCGAATCCTCCTCCACCGCCAGAACCGAAGGCCCCGTCACTTTTCCCTGCAAATTGAATTTAAAAAGTTAGAAATCAGTACTTATAACATATGTATCAACATTCTCGATAGTCAGCACAAGCAGTAACATTATGTTAGCAAGCTAGGAGGGTTAATGCCACCAGCTCAAATCAAGCACATCAACCGGCTATCACACGGAGACTAAGAGTTAGGAAATTCTACTCTCTGTCTGAGCAGAAAAATATCTTACCACATCATACTGTTTGCCAAGCTTTTCTTGGAACTACAATGCTAAAATAGCCTTATTGGCCCATAGTACATTCCCTGATCTTCGCCATCCTCGAGTACTGCACAGAATTTCTTTGAAAAATCTCTTCCTGCCTAGTAGCAAAGTGAGCGTACACAAACGGAGAGTATTTTACGTGTTTTATCTTGTGATGGTTATTTCGTTGTATGCATCAGAATTGTCTTACTTTACATCAAGAATCTCTTTTCTGCATTAAAAAAGCTATCATCCGTACGGGCTTTCTGTATTTGGAACTGACTGCTGCTTCATACAGTGCAATGCTAGAGATAGTTTTGTTCAAAATATACATATTTCCCGTCAACATCATTTCAGAAACATGTATTCGGAAACTAAAAAGCCTGCAGCTCTCGCAAATATACTCCATCTTAAAAGCAGTTTGCAGCAGTATGAAACCTAGAACTTTGGCGTACAATCAGAGCTGCCGTAACACAACAAATATACCCTCAAATAATTTGAACAATGTCGAAATATTTGCAACAAGACATAGTTCAAACTTATTCTTTTAAACTGCTGTGAGCGTTTCAATAGTTTGTTAAGTTAACGTAGAAGCCGTGCGCGGACGTAGCTCTGAGGAGGCCTGCTGCGAAGTTGCGCGCCGTCATTCGCAACAATGGCGTCCACTCAGTAGGTTGTGCCTCACGCGCGCCGTCCGTTGAAAGAGCACTGTTTCCCCAAAACAAGCGAAGTGGTTAGCCTCCAAAGTCCTCGGATCACTTCGCATCGAGGCACTATATGGGCCCGGAGGAAGACTTTTTAGGAGTGCGCGCCAATCCTGATTGGCTTAGGTCATCGTATGATCTACAGTGCTGCAAACAACTTCTGAGATGAAGCATAGCCTGCCTTCGGTGCTCGGAATAGCGACGTTTGTTTGCGTAGCGCTGTACAAAGAAGTGGAGCCACAGTGGACAATAACTGAAAATGTCGTTGGCAGACACGATACAAAGGTGCAAAGCAATAGATGATGCGTAATGTTTTTTACGATAATAATATCTGATGAATATCAAATTATCGGCTAGTGGGCGCTCATCATTCTTGGTGCACGAAAAGTTGAATCCCCACAATTAGGTGATACTTTGATGGCGTACCAACCGTGCTGAACAAGCCGCATCAAGCAATTTCTTGTCGGAGATTAAGAGCGTGATAGTTAGATGTGGTACGACTATGTTTTCTTTGAGATTTTCATGACAATTGGCAAGCTTCCTGGACAGTTTTGGAACTGCGGTAAGCAAGCCTATTCAAATGTGACGCCAGCAGTGGGCTAGATTAAGTACTGTATTCTAGGTTCAAAGCGCGGACAGCCGTATTCGTCCTGGTAGTTTTTCTCGGCATTTTCAGGCCTTCATTCACTCATTGAGTGTCCTTTCATAATAGACTGTCCGAACAACCCAATCATGTCAGCAACATAAAGGGCGCCAAAGGGGCAACTTGAAAGAGTCAGTAAAAATTACTACCGCTTTCTGGGATGCACTGGATGCCATTTAAATATTTACGTCTTGAGGACATTACCCCCACCTTTTGGTATGGCTGTGTGCTTGCACGTAAGCGCATTTACTAAACGCCCTCTCATTCCCATCGGTGCAGATCGGACCAGTAACTGTGCTTTCGTAAGTTTAAGACGAAAGGATCGAAAATTAACGTTCGCGTTTTTTTTTATTTTGGCAATGTTAGGGGTATCTAATGTCAGGAGGCCAATCTGTACCTCTCAGGTATTAGGAATAACTAAGTTCGTACCATTACTGCGAGTCCGTACAAAGCAGGCCGCGCGATGATAGCAATACGAAGGTAAAATATAAGTTCCTTTTATCTGCTTCTGATGTGTTGAAGCTCAGCTGTTGGAAAAAGAGTCACTCCCTACCATTTTCTGATGCTCTCTGTGCGTGCTACAAAGCTGTGTACTTGAAATATCATTCGCTACAAAGGACATGTTTGGAAATAGCTGCATCGAAAGCGCTCCGAAATGTAGCCACTTAATGTGCCTGTCCCGCTAATCTTTTGACTTTGCAAAATAGACACTTCATGCCAAGGCGCACGTCGGTGGTACTCTAAGAATTCTTTTCTTCAGTTGCCAATGCTTCTAACTACGCTTGGTATGCTCGCAGTCATGGTGTAAATGCTAGCAAGGAACATCAACTGCCAGTAAGGTGCATGTGAACGTATTTGTGCATCGTATTTAATTTGAACGGCTTTTCTCACTAAACGATGTAACCTGCCATCTTCCTCTTCTGATGCGCTTGTATGAAGTTAGCACTGAACAGTTCATTGGCTGCGAAGGCGCTGCTAGCGCGTCAAACCCTACCCAGGTTCACGAAAGTATAGACATTCTATTAAAACCAGACCATGCGGTGGCTGAAAGGCCTAAAACCCGCCAAACTAGGCCTTGTTAAGCGTCCTCTAGACATCAAAACCACAAAAAACCTTGATGTTACAACTTTTGTGTTGTCTCCTGGAATGAAAGGTATCCTACAAAGTGAACTGATATAATGACATTTTTACTACACCATGACGGGCACTTCAACTTTCATTACGTTTCTTAGACCTAATTGATGTGTTCTTTAGGTTTTGGTTCGGGCGAGGTAATATGTAGGCTAAACCATGCAGGTGAAAGAATTTTGAATGCAAAGATCGTATCAGTAATTTTTTTCGAGTCTTCGAATCCGCTAACGGCGTCCTTGCCGATTATATTAGACAGCCTGCTATCGTAAAATCTGTGTATTATCCACCTTCACGCAAAAATTCGCCACTCGTCATATAGTACTACTGATTATCAAAGGCACGCTCACGTGTTGTTAAATTTCTGTACATTATAGGGCCTGCAAGGATCTGCAAGGACGTCTCTGCGGTAGTGTGACGTCTAATGTAGTGTGACAAGGGGAGTGTGACATCTAAGAAACAGATGTTGTTTTCTTCGGATTTCATTAGCCCACCCAAGGTACGAGTTGTCCCTCGGTGAAAGTTTTCAATAATTTTTTACCCTAAAACCTAGTTTCAAGCCGCAAGCCACTGCTAGTTCCAGCACTCACAAGCATATTCTTTCTAATTTAATACTTCAGTTTTCAGTAAAGGCTAATATTGCTTAGCTTTGGTGGAAACTTTTCAATATGGGGTTCCTGTGTGTCTCATCCGGTTTTGGTACACTCTTATGCGAACAATATCATTATTTTGCACTTATAAGTAGTTTGAAAAAAGCTTTCTCTATGTGCGTTCATAAGACTTAGCCCTTAAAACGTTTCTATGTGGCAGAATTTATAATTCCTTAAGACCGTTTTCCTAGCAAGGCTTATATTAGCGAAGATAGGAAATAGCAAGCCATTGTTATGGGTGCGCCGCATGGCATAAACTGTTAAGTATTATGCAAAAACGACTAGCTCAGAAGACACACTCCACGTTCTTGAAAATGTCCCTGCGCTCAATAAAATATATGTAATGGACATATGTTGAACTCTCACTCACTTCCACGAATTCAAAGTATGCAGTGGAGCGTATGAATTCTTTCTTCATTTGGCGTTCACGCTTTCTCGCAGGCATGTCAATCTAGAAGTTCTGTGTGGAATTTCACCCCGATATCAGGCGGCAACGCCACTGATGTGTTTGCTTATTTACAATAAATATTTGAGCTGAGTGAAGAATTCCAAAATGTAACAGAATGAGAGCCTAGAGAAGAACAATGTACTTACAAGCTTAATTTTAGGAATAAAGTGGTCAGAAATATTTTAGCTGAGAATGAGAAATGATGCCGAATGTAACTGACTGCAAAACATTGTAGTTCTGAAAAGGCTCAGGAACTTGCATTTCATGACAACGTTGCTCGCTTATGTGGATTGTGCACGTGCTTGTGCTAACATGATATAGAAAACTCTAAAATTTTCGAAATTTTTTGTGCTACTGTGGATCATCTACAGCACCGTGTGATAACTAGCCGAACTACAGGACACTTACAGGACTGGTCGGCTTGGGAGGTCTCAAATCCATGAGAAACTGAAACAGAAAAGACGCATTTTCTCTTCCTTCAATGGAAAGAAAAAAGAGGCGCTTGATGCAACTCTTTTCTTTTTAATTTGACATGACTAACACGCCAAAATATGATATTCCCGATATTACGCGACAGCCTTAGGGTCCGGTTCTGCAGAAAAGATAGCGTCGGCACTGCTGCCATGGTTGTCATGCAAAAATGCAGCTTAGCCGAAAAACTGTTTCTGTCACATGTGGAGCGGAAGATTTCCACCGTTATTACAACTTTAGAAATAGGGCGGAAGCTCCACACATGATTCACGCGTTTGTTAGGACATGTAGGTATACGAATTGCGCGGAAAGAAAATTGGGGTAGTGGGAAATTCGAACCCGTAACTTTCCGGTTGCAAGGCTGACTCGCTACCACAATGCCATGGAGGTAAGCTGGTACAGAATGGTTAAGACGGGGCTTTATAAGATGGTCATGTTGTCTTTCAGATAATGACTACGATTGTGAAAGGGGAAAAGAGGGAACAGTCCCCTTGTCTGCGTGGGTAAGAGGAACTGCTGTCGCTTCATGCCCTTAAAGGGGGAGCTAATGTGTTCCCTGAATTTTTTTTAAATACATCAATAAATATTCGTTATACCGCATATTCTAACAGATTATACATAGGCAACCTGCGATCGCATTATAATTTTGAGGCAACATATTTCAGTTCTCTGCACACTTTTTGCGCGAGCTAGAATCACAGACCCTAAGACGTTGCAGGCAGCGCTGTTATACAATAACTATACGCAATTGTAGTGATTATAATTTCACTTAGGGCGTCATCAGCAGCATTCTTCGCGGAACCCTGCTTATTGTGCTTCGATTAAAATAAGGTAGAAATTTAAGTGGACGCGAAGGCGACAGCCCCAGAGTAGAAGGCAGGCAGTATATTAAATGTAAGATGTTTTCACCACCACCGGCTCCTTACCCAGAAGGCTGACGACGAGCGCGAAGAGGCTGAGAGACTTCATGGTGCTGCTGATGTGCCGCACAACTCGGTCTGCTGTGGATTCGCAAGCACATAACTTTTATACACGACGGCCATGCGAAGCCCAAACGTAATTTTGGCTGGCGCTTACGCTACTCATACCCAAACAATGGCTTCTTACCATTGTTCTTTGTGAGCTTGAGACAAGATAATGAAACAAAAGAAAAGAGTAAGAGAAGCTTCTCTGGATACAGCTCACAAAGGCTTCGTATTATTCAGACAATGAAGAGCCAATGCGAACAGTTCTTTTTTAGGCTTTTCGACCTTGCTTTTCTTTGCGTCATTGGATATACTGTCCTTCGTATCCACAAGCATATTTCTCAGAATAACTTGTTGGTATTGCTGCTTTCAAATATAATGTTTGCAGAAAGTGTCCGGATAGAAGAATAGCAGTGGGTACGGCTTCGATTAGTTTATTGCACAAAACTAGTTAAAATAAGACACATTAAATCGAATTAGTGTATTGACTTCACAAGAGTTTTTTTTTATGGCCTCAGTTAGCGCCGAACACGCCAGCTAGCGTTCGGCTGGCTTAACGACCAGAGTTAGAGCTGCCGTTGATTTTATTTGTTAAATGCTGCACACTCCCAAAAGATGTAATTTGAATAATATGAGTTCCCCGGTCTAAGTTTCCGAAGAACTGAGAAACACCACAAGCACGAGCTGCGATTATTTGTCCTCCTGTGAGTGCCCTTCACGAAAGAAGCAGGGTAAATGTTTTGAATAACCCAAGAATTAATATGCAAAAGCATTTTTAGGTGACCATATTTTTTTCTAACTCAAGCTATGATTCAAAAGTTTTTTTCGTTCTCGCATCTATTCACGACAACACACTCTGCGCACAGTTTCTCGCACTGCGGCACGATCACTTTCAAAGGCGCTGAAATTCTTTGCAAGGCTTGAGAACTTCTGATCCTGCATGAGAATTTTTACAATAGAGAGGAGCAGAAAATATTGCGAGGCGCAGTCAAGGCTCTAACTTGTTGAGAGAAACGAGTGTAAAACGAACATAACACAAGTCAAGAAGCAGATAGAGTGACGCAGTTCATACAACTTTCTTTATTCTATCAAGAACATCCCTTGAGGAGGAGAACGCGCATGCGCTGGGCCCAAGCAACATCTACAAAATAAATATCAGCTGGCGCAGGCACGTACAAAGTGTAATGCAATAAAAACATGAATTCTTTAACCGTGAGGAAATCCGACGGGTAATTATCTCAGTTTGGACTCGTTCTAGCCGCGTTTTACTGTGGGCAAGAACCTTTAGCGTCAAATAATCCTAGAGTGCAATGCTTGCGTCGAAATTCAGAACAATGGAATGCCAGGCACCGATATCTTTTAATAGCGACACGTGATGTTCTCTGATCCTTTCATTTATTCGCCAGTCAGTTTGAATATTGTCGCCGTTTGCGCATGTGAAGGTGATGCCATACACCACTCAATTTGCACTCTATTTGAATTAGGTACTTTTCCTATGTTTCACTCGTTTAGATTGTTCGTGTTGACAGAAAATTGCGGATATAGAGGATATGGCCCAGATCGCCTATTCGGTTCTAAAATTTCTACCTAAACATCGAGTGTTTTAGCTACTCATTTGCAACAGTGGGATAACCAACGTCAGTAGGGAGCCGCCTTAAATTTTTCGTACGTTTTTCATCTTGCTCGGCAGGTACTCCGCATCTGTTGTCTAATATGCCTAGCAGAACCATGCTGCATCGGGGCGCTTCTCGTGTTGCTCAGTTCTACTCTGTGCGACAGGCGTGCAATATTTGCGGAGAGCATATTTAAAGAAGCGTTGCAATGCCTCTCTTCACTAATTAAGTTAACGAAGACTTGCACTGCAGCAGATCTTTGTTTGTGGTGCGTGCATAAATCCAACATACATGCTTTTCCTGAGTATGAGGTCTGAAGTGTAACGGAATTGCGAAGTGGCAGTTTACGAGTAAACGTCAAATCAGTACAATACGCATTAAAGACGGTAAACGGCAGCGACGATGCAGCGACGGATAGCAGCAACGATGTTATTACAACTTGACTTCAAAAGGACTAAAACTCATCGACAGATAAAAAAAATTTTACACCGCTTGCGTCAAGCAAACTGTCTTTCAAAGAGACCACAAACGTTTAAAAATGTGGTAAAATACTGGGGAATCGCTCGAAACAGTGCAGATGGATACTTTCAGAATCAAAATATCCTAAGTTTAACAAGCGTGGGCAGAAGGTCGCATCCTAAAGACTCAAGGAAAAATTCTGCATTGTGTCGAAGGTCATACCGGAAGGGAAATGTGGAACTTTCTTCTATCGTTTCTCGTCCCGCTCTGAGTAGGGTATTGCGAGGCACTTAATAATTCGTATCTTAAGTGATCATGGAAACAGCGTAATGGCACAGGGAACGCCGTTGCGCAAGATGCTTCTCCCGCTTAAAGATGTCTGCGCGCTATAAGTGCTTTCTAGCTCCAGAGATTAGCGGCAGTGCTGCAGAAACATTCACCCCACCTCCTTCCAAGAGCCCTTTTTTGCAATTTGTTCTTCAGAAGGAAATCTGGCTTGTGAGTTTTAGCGGCGAATAAAAATTTTTATGCGCCTCCATTTCTCTTATTTATGTCTTTTTGAGTTTTCCTAGTTGAAGTTATTTCAAAATGTCAAAGCGGGTAATCTAGGTTTCGTATATGACAGAAGCTTGAGTGAAGTTTTTCCCATCGCCTGAGATTATTTTTCTTCACGCAAGGAGAGAGAACGGAAAACAAACCCACCTGCCTCGTTTGTCTGCAGCTGGCTGTGGTCGCGCTGGTTAAAATAATCAGCAACTTTCCGAAGACGGTAATTCAGGTTACATGTGACTTTAAAGTCTGTAACTCAAAGCTTTAAACATTCGGGTTTCATTTTGTTACGGGAAAGTTTTCGTGGTTCGAGGTCCTACCTCGTTATCCCGCTCTTCGGCGCAACTTTTTCATTTTTATGTACGCTTATATTGGGGAAGCTCTAGCAATACAGACTCTGTGCAAAAAATTGTCACCAATTTTTAGTCAACATTTCGAGCCACCAAATGTTTAATGGTGCATTTTCAACAAACATAATTTGCAAAGTAGACTGGCCTTACTTACCATCAGGAAACGTGTGGATAAAATTTCTCTAGTCTGTCAGTAACACGCCTGAAGTTATTCGCAATCTATATATTTGCAACAAGGGAGTAATTACGCGTTGGCATCCACCCAAGCGCAGCCATACGGCTGCAAAGGACACCTGTACATCTTTCTCAGAAACCTCGCAGTTAAAGAAAAGTTTGTCCTGGCCCACGGTTCCAACACGAGACCTCCGCTTTACCGGAGCAGTCGCTCTAACAACTGAGCTAACCTGGACGGCAAGCTTATGGTTAGACTGCTTCCACTTCACTGTTCCCAGGAACACTGTTCCCACTTCGAGTTATTGATCAATTCGCTCTCGCCCTACCTGCACCGAAGAAGCCCTAGCAGAGAGCGGCAATGTTAAAATTCCACGGCGCGCACCGCCGAAACCAAATAAGGGCGGTTTCGTTATCAATTCCCCACGGTACGCGCTGCTAAAGCAGACCTTTACTGGGGATCCGACTTTGGAAGAGCCCGCCAAAAGAGACAACTTAAAGGTGATGGCGGCTTGTGGGGTTGAACGTCCCCAGGCTCCACACGTGCTACGAGAGGCATCGCAGTGGAGTACTCCAAACCAGTGCCTATCACCCATATCGCACAGTATACAGGCGTGATAGGTATTTTATGCACTCCGCCGCCAGTGAAATGCGGCAGCCATGGCCGGAATTTTTTTTTCGCTCTCAGCGCAACACGAACGGGACACAAGACGAAGGACTAGCACAAACAGGCGCTGTCCCGTTCGTGTTGCGCTGAGAGCGTAAAGGAACACTTACCAACTCCCCCAAATTTCCGCCTTGATGGCCGGAATTCTATCCCGCGGCGTTGAGTTTAAGCCGCCGAAAGGCACAGCCGCTATGCCACCGCGGCAGGTTCTAAGATAATGGTTTATTAATAAAAAGGCGAACAGAAGGAAGGAAGCTTCCAGAGAAGCGAGAGTCGAAGGAGAAACAAATGTGTTTAAGATTCGAGACAACCCGCAAATGGAGTTAGATTGACCGACCTCACGGCATTGCCATAGTACGGCCGGTTTGCTCTGCAAGGTGTTTTTTTATTGACAAGCTTATTACATTCCGTTGTGCACGCCGTGTTGCTAAATTTCGTGCATAAAATTTTATCCCATGTGTATGTTTACATCGAACACCCTGAATATGTTTATGTTGTCACACATTTTAAAGGAACTCTGAGAATAACTCTATCCAGTTATTGCTCTCAGCACGAAGAGTTCTCTGGAACTTTCTGGGTATACTAACCTTGGTCTGGCAGCAAAAGACACATGTCTGGCTGATAAAATTGATTTTTAATCTTTCCCAGCCCCACAGTTAACACTCGTGGCATCTAGTCCAAAAAGGCCCGATTGCCACCGCTTCGAAATGAATGGTTATGTTGCTTGGATCCACGACAAAATCAGTGCCACATAGACACGTAGTTTACATGCGAAATCGGCAGGGAAAGAACACACTCGCGTTTAGTATTTCTGTTGTCCTTCAGTTTCGTTTATGAGGTCTAATGTCCCAAAGCGACTAAGGTTATGAGGGACGCTCTATTCGCGGGCTCGAGATAATTGCGATCACCTACGGTTCTTTAACGTGCACTGACAGTGCTCAGGACACGGGGTTCTAGCATTTCGCCTTCATGAAAATACGACATTTTCAAGAAGAACAGGACGAATTAGACAAAGAGTGAAGGAACACACACAGTCCTTGTCTCCTTCGCGCTGTTCGTTTTGAAAATGGCATACGAACTCGGCCAAGCATCAGTTCTAAAATGAGACAGCCATGGACGGGATTGCACCCAAATCTTTAGGTTTAGCAGTCGAACGTCGTAACAACTGAGCCACCGCGGCGACTTACTTCGTCATCTGTACAGCACAACTTCACTTTTTCCTCTGTGCTCCTTTAAACTGCACGAATGATGTCGTCATAAACATTTAATTTCTCTCCGTGTTAAAGATGGCTTTTGCCTTAGCACACATCTTCATTCTACTGTATTTGTAGCTACCAAAGATGTTAAGCTCGCAAATCTAAAATGCTGAATATATATAAAAACAGTTTAGGAGAAAAGTGTGTTGTGTTGTTTTTATTATAAGTAATGCAATCCCAGTTTTGATGCCATATAAACACAGGAACCGATAAGCGACGGCAACTGAAAATCTTACGTTGCGCACTAGACTGCGAATATGACAATGACGCTTAGTAATGAGACATAACAGAGCACATGATAAATTTCAAGCAGCTTGCAAGCATGGAAGTGAAGGTGAGTCAGGATCCTGGCGTCTGATTTCTATGTACTTTTTTTATTGAATGTACCGTCTTTGCCAAGAGTAACCGATTAACGGGTTTTGGTTCTTAGCCATGTAACAGGAGGACACTTGTGGCAGCCTTTAAGCTCTAAATCTGTGCAAGGTAAAGAGAACCTTTCGTTGCTGTGCAGGACGGGCTCCACAATACGGTTTAGAAGCAAACCCTGTTGCTAGGTTTTTTTTTAAGGCAGGCGGTACTTGGTGGCAGCTTAAACATATTCATGAGTAAGGGGTCATTGAACAGCAAAAGTAATAAAAACAACTACATGCTATGAGATAATAAAATCAGAAAACTAGGACGTAGTGAATTTTCACATAGGATCACAGATGAATGCCAGCATCTTGACGGAAACGCGTCTAAAGCTTAGACAATTGGGTAACTGGGATAATAACCTTCAAGGAACTTCAAGCAGGCATGAGTACATCTAAGCCTGTGTACACCATGACGCGATTTCATTGTTACAGCGTTTATTCCGGACAAAGAGGACCAATAAATGCGTTCCGCTGCGACGGTAGCTAAGCTTGCAATACAAATGGCGGTGCAGGATACAAAAACCGCTCGGGTAGCTAAGTTTACTCATTAATTTCAACCCTCTTGAGAAATTATGCCGCATTGGAGAAATTTATTTCGAGTATGTTATTCTTAACCTGATCACGTTCCAGTCATGTAGACTGTACGTGTTTTTCAGAGGCATAAAACGCCGCTTTATCAACGAGAGAGAGCAAGAATGACATTTTGTTATATAAAAGGAAACCAAAGCAGATAGAAGGAGGGGGGTATCCTCAGATCCTCAGTTCAAAACTCGAGTGGTTTGTGGCGACGCTTTGAAGATGCCGACTAGCGCCCCCTGGTCCTCGAGGAAATTCTAGCTGTGGTCGGACGAAGGTTAAATACTACAAATTACGAACGTTATGTGGATAAGTGTAAACTGCGGCGGAAGTGCCTTAGTGTCTTTGATGCTTTGCTGCAATTCGTGGCAATGTGTATGAAACACAAGAGGTTTCGTGAGAAATGTATTCCTAGGTATTTATAACATGAGGTCAAGGATACAACAGAGTCATTTAGCGAGCATTTAAGGTTAGAGGTAGTTTTAGTGCGGGTGAGTTAAATAAGCTTGCCCTTAAATTATAAGGACAGAGACGCAAAGATTTCAGGTGCTCATTTTTTATTGGCTCGAAAGAGGCCTGCGGGCTAGTAATCATGAAATAAGCTAAACAAACCAGTGCGTAGGGTTAAAGATTAATCACAAACGATTTTGTGCCAGCAGTTTCTCTCTCGGTCGCCGCCAGCTCTGGAATGTATCTGGACGCCGCGGTCAACGTACCAACCTGGGCTAAAGCATACTGCTGACTTCAGTGTCCCCAGCAGGCAGTTGCTGTCGACAGCCACTCTCTTCAGTGACGTCAATGTAATTCGGGCAAGTGAATCTTGACGTCACTCAGTGCGGGTGGAAATTCCGAACAGCTGTTCAGACAACATTAAAAATCATATTGAAAGATGTTCTACCGAATGCCTGAGACGAGACTGCAATTTGCTACAAGGAATCATCTTGCACCCATGAGACAAATCACGCTGTTGGATTGCGTTCGAAATTTTGTGTCTGTACCACTTTAAGAGCGGTATGCCATACTTGTCACCAGTTGAGGATCAGGTTAAGGTCCACTTTTTGTGTTACATGAACGTAATCGTTGTAAACCCTGCAATAGATAATTTATTCACCAGCAAAAAGTTTCTAGTTCGAATACAAGTCATTCAGATATATAAGAAAAAGAAAATGGGCGAGTACGCTGCGCTGTGAAAAGGCTATATGAGATGGGGGCGATTAAAAGCCAATAACAACAGTAAACTGTTGACGCAGCGTTCACAAGTTACGAAGCAATGATACCGTAAAGGTATTTAGTGTTCGAGCGGCTAACTTTACTATTAGGCGCCACTGGGGCCCACGATTAAAGGCTTTCGAAAAATCAAATGAACGATTTGTTTGCTAGTTATTATTCATTATAAATCACAAGCAATAGGGAATACCATAACACTGATTCACACGTGTGTCATTTCTAAAGCCACATTGATTACCGAAAGAGAATTTTTTTACTCGAGGTAAAAAAATAACGAATTCAGTTATATGTTCTAACAATTTGCTGGAACTTGCAATCGAGTACTGTTTGTAGTCTTAAAGTGTATTGCTGTTACCGGATTTAAATACAGGAATTACGTTGCGATTTACACTCCAAAGGTAGCTGCCCAACAGATCATACTTGATAAAAAATGTTCCGTAAAGTGAAACTGCCAGGATGTACAGTGTTTTTATGACATTTCGGGCAAATTTTTTTTTAAATACCAGAGGTTGTGAATTTTGTAAGATAGGTAGTACAACGAGGCACTCATTCTGTGGCAGTGTCGATTTTTGCCATAAATGCAATATCGAATTCGGCTGCACTAGGCGCATTGGAATAATCTTCGTTTGTAAAACGGTTGTAAATAAGCATTAACGGCAGATGCGCGTTGACTGTCGACAGTTTTTTGACTATTGTCATGCATGAAAATAAGGAGAGGCTCATAATTAGGAGACATCTGCCAGAACTTCCTGAGATGTGACATGTTAAGTGACGGTACGTCGCTTGAAAACTATTTTTGTTTAAAGAACGAGGTACATAATTAGCCGCGCATTTCCAAAGCATACAGAAGACAGCAGTCGATGTCTTGAACAGCGGTCACGTGGCATGATTTTGTCTGAAAGTGTGTTAAAACGCAACCTAAAGGACAACGCCAACTAAGGGGAAATTTTAAAGCAACAGCATGCTGGAAGTGGTTGGTTAAAAAAAGAAAATGGATATTGACTTTGAGCGTTGGCTTTAAAGAGCGAAGTTAGGTCTGAGAGTGTTAAGAACACAACAGTGAAAGGGAACAGCTCCAGGGCACATGAGAGAGTAGTTCTGTGCTTTTAATTCTTATATTTTTAAGAAGGAATGAAACCATCAATGGATAACCTGGTGGCTTGACACGGATATTTCAGAGAGAAGCTGACAGCGGTGCACGGTTTCACCACTAAATCTGTCATGGTGGTGCTTAGCTTTACGCGTGCGACTATCAATGCGATAGCCCTATTGGAAACAGTCGCTCGTCTACGTAGAATTAATCCTATTTGTATGGCAGCTTTAGCAGAATACTATTCGAGTAAGACGGTAGAAGAAATAAACCGCTGCTACATTAGTAGAACTACCCAGTATGGTCCTTTCCGCTTAATCCGCACCGTATTTTGTTGCAGGGGAATTCCGCCATGTGTGACGTGCGTTTTTATCATTTAGACTCCAACAAATGGGCATCCAGCTGTTTGAATTGTACGCACAAATTCCACAGCAGAATGTTTTTGTTTCTCTCCGACCTCGGCAATTAAGAATGCTGTTTAGTCAACCGGCCAAATAGAGCGAGGATCTGCCTGGCGAGAGCGGTCATTTCTTTATTTCCAAATACTGCAAGCAGCAGTGCTGGCCAGGCAGGAGAGGGTTACAAAATTACGCAGAAAAATATTATTGTTAGCACATTCAACAACTGAAGCAGGCAGGTGAATAGATTGTTCGATTGTGCATGGGAAAAGGGTTTTTGGAAGTGCGTTCTACTTGCATTGTATGGCCTTATCACTTTTGTGTGTTTCAGTCTTGATGATCTTTGTGGTGCAAAAAGTAAATACAATTCGCGTGGCAATCCTGCTTTGTTATGATATAGTAAGTGCAAAAATTTTAACCTAGCAATCTGTTTGCTCAACTGAAGCGGTTCCGACTTATGCTGCCTCAGCATATTAGTAACGGAAGAACGTTTCCGGAAATCGGATGAGAAGAGCCTGGCTGCATGCCGTTGGATGCTCTCCACCTGATCGATGTTTTTTACATGGTACGGATCCCACACAACAGAGGCACACTCTAGGACTGGTCGAAGACTAGTTCGATATTCTACATGTTTTATGCTGGAGAAGGACCCTTTTGATTTCCTGCGTAGGTAGCATAATTTCCTGAACATCGAGCAAGTATCATTAAGATCGATAGTAATTGTCAGGCTAGTTATTTAATGGATGTAACTATATTTATGCATTGACTTCCAGTTTTGTAAACATAATTGCAAGGAATGTTTCTTATTTGTAATCGTCATTGACGTGGTCTTAGAAAAATTAATTTTCATCACCCCCTTGTTCAAACCAGTCCGCGAGTTTATATAAATTGGTATTCAGTAGTTGCTAACAGGAAGAATTCTTGATGACGAAATAAATAACAGTATCATCGGCAAACAATTTCAATCTATAAACGACGCCGATTGAGTGGAAAAGTCGTGATAACTGTTTTTGCACCCAATGTTTTCGTGATTTACAATAGGATCGAGTAAGACACATTGAAGTTCTTTTTTTACTATTACAGCCACTCCAACTCCTCACCCCTCGCGTGGTATTTTTATCTTCAGCGGTCTTCGTGAAAGTGTTAAAGGAAGGACTTCCTGGAGCAAGTACGGCGCTTTCTTTTGACATACAGGATCTCTATTACTCGATTCCCCACGACGAATTGTATGTAGTAGGGCGTGAAAGGATAGAACTCAGTGGCGATTGTCGGTATCAAGTAGAAATAGGCATGAGTGTAGACGCGTTTTTCTAGGTGTATTATTTGGAGTCCGGCGTCCGTCCGTGTCTGCCACCTTTTTCTTGTGTATGCGTCCTTATGTTTTCGCTGGCACGCCATTTTCTTCAAGTTTAACATGCAGAAACTGGCCCAAGAACTAACAGCATTTTTATGCACGGAATGCTTTTAGGTTCCTTTCTTCGAAAACTAAGGCGCAAATCGCCCTTAAACCACGGCGAACCTGAAGGTATTGCAAAGGATATTGTGAGTGAAGAAGAGGTGAACAAAGGGCCTCGGGGGCGCACGTGTTCGAGGCTTGGGTGCTTGCCATTCAGCCTGAGGACATCAGCCTCATCATCATCATCAGCTTGGGTTCTCTTTGCTCCGTTCGGGTCCTGTGCTGTCGGCCTGTGCGCTGTGCCCGGGCCGTTCTTGCGTCGCTCTCGCCTTGGGCAACGTAACAATATTACAGACGTCGAACTAGAAGCCGAGAGAAAGAATAAACTTTATTGAGAAACTGTCTTCAGAGTTGCTTGAGGAATCAGATAAATGGGGTCCTCATTCCAGAACTTCGGTGGCCCGAGCTGCTTCATGAACCTGGTAGATAAGCTTAACCTGATCTTCCAACGGTACGGTAGTCAGCTGAGCCTCTAACTGCTCGTAAGACGCCCCTGACGTCAGGGGCAGGTGTCAGGGTATTGAGTAGGATACATTTTAATGTATAACGCAGGTTTTGTCTGCATTTGGCGCGAGGCCACAACGACCACAATGGTTCCGTTCTTAAATTTCGCAGCCACTGCCACTACCTCTTGATATGACGTGCACCAGTTTTCAAGAGAAAGGCGTGCATAAGGAAAACATGAGTCCACATACACCGCCACGTTTTCCGGGGGAGCAGCAGTGTGCACACGATGATCTATCATTGAAGGAGACATGTAGTAGACTGAAGCTTGAAATCGATGGCAATGAGTTTGTTTCCTTTATGAACATGGCCCATACCTGGAGCTTGTGAACTCATGGACGGGCCTTGAGCTCTCCAATCTTTGTGGAAGTGCCTCTGCAGTTCCACTGCAGCACACCAAGACGACCGGAACTTTCCATTTTCAGTTACTAGCCCAAGCGCTGTATTATCACGGACGTGAGGTTGGACAACTTGTTGGCCATAAAGTGGACCAAAGAAGTCGCAGAGTTCTCCAGTAGCATTGCCGTAAATAGGGAAGGGGAGGTGGGCGGAAGAAAGTCGATCTTGGTGCGCCATTGAGAGATGTGGCGTATGATTCCGCCGCCCATCGACTTCGACTGAACAGGTTAACAGTGTTGCCGGAGCTTGGTGACCTCCGCTAAAAGACGTGCGATTTGTTCGTCGACTCCGGCCATATTTCCCTGCGGTAGTTGAGGTATACTGAGCTGATTTGTTAGCTGCTGTTGTTAACTGTATAGTTAGAAGGCTGCTCAGCTGAAGGATCATGCGAGGCGTGCTCGGGAACCTCCGGTCAATCGTCGTAATTACACTGGAGAGCTGCGAACGGTTTGCATGGCTGCGATGTAGTTCTACTGTAATGTTCGCAGAAAAGGGTTGTGGCGCCGAAAAGAAAAACACATAGCAAGCGAGACGGGACAGGCGCGGATTCCAACTGTTTATTGATTGCGAATGCGAATGAATATAAGGACAAGAATCAAGAGGACTAGCGATAACAGCATTACTGCCATTTATAAGAATAAAACTGCTTTTTTTAGATACACGGGAGTAATGCGGCTGGTGTGGATCACTTATCCTTTTTCAAATTTTTTTACAACCGTCGCGCGCATGTGTGGTTCCTGCTACCCGTATTGATTGTTGTACTTATATTCATTGCAATTCGCGGCGAATAAACAGTCGGAAGTTTCGCTTGTCCCATCTCGCTTTCTATGTGTTGTCCTTTGCGGCGCTACAACCCTATTCTGGAAACATGCATCTACTTGCCACCCCTCCCACAAGTATTACTCAGTATTGTAATGAATTGGCCAATGCTTAGTCATTCGACGACGAGCCTTTTTGTTGCCTTTTGTTTTGTCGGACAGCTTGTAGACGTTATCTCGTGGTCGTCGGATTTACAGAGGCCGCATCAATAAGCCACTTTTCCTTGCGATGCATCTTCATAGGCAACAGGTAAGGCACAGGATTTGCGCAAATGCCCCAGTACGAAGCAGTTATAAGAATGTACCTCACTCGGCTTATATGGCTGAAGACGTAAAATACAACTATAGCAGCACATTCAGGCTGCTAGTGTCAGAAGGCCTTGCAAGGCCCTCTGACACGCTGCTTGGGACAGTACAGCTCAAGCTGAAGTGCAGTTTGAACCTCAGTGATGTCGGCGTTGTAGACGACGCCGCGCTGCAAGTCGGAGCGTTCAACTAAATGCACTCTGACAGGCACTGAGATTTCGCTTGTGACTGAAATACTCTTGTGCGTTTTCAGACATTTTACGGCAGTCAGAGTGGGAAGCCACACAGCTTTAGCGCTGGACATTGTCCTGGCCATGAATACCCGAAAACCTTCCGTTCCGAGGCACACATCCAAGTTGGCCTGTAGAATCCTATTAGGTATATCCGTGAGGCTTTCATTGACCAAAAATTTAGTGGTCACATTGCAAGATGACGATCCAGGTGTACGCGCAACCGGGTTCTCGGTCGTAAGACAAGAGAGCTTGTTCTGAGAGCCATCACTGGGCGAAGATGAAATCGGTTGACTGTCGTCCGAAGGACGCTTGTGGGATGCCAGAGGCCAGTTTTTCACTGGTGTAGGTGCTGTTAAGTCCATTGACATGCTCGATTCATCATGCCGTGTGGTTTGAGGCCCATCTGGAAGTGCAGAATGATGACCATTGGCCCTGGGGGAATCCCCTACGAGCTGTTCGGCATTTTGGGAAGGTAGGATGGGCACATCTGCTGATGAACCGGTAGCACAAAGCAGGACCTGTAGCCGCGGGTCAGGTGTCGACTTCGAGGCAGGTGATGCCGCGAGAGACGTTGGCAAAGCTACCTCCGCCAGCCTGACAGTGGAGGCATTAGGCCTAACCTCAGTGCCCAGCTCAACTGCAATCATGCATGGTTTCATGGAGGCCTTGGACGATGAGAAGACGTCTGGAGTTTCCTCGGAAGGCGAGGATCCGCTGATCTTGAAATATGGCGCGTATTTACGTTACTGGCGAGGTTTTTCTGAAGAGCGATGTGCAGCTATCTTAGCATGGGCACACTTATACTTTAAAGATGTTTTCTTTAATGAAAACATCAATCAGCAAGGTGCCAGGTGTTCTACTGCTCTTTTTGGGCTCTACTAGGTGTATACTCACTGTACGCTTGCAGTCAATTTGTGATAACGTGCTCCTTCTTAGAGTCTATCTGGGTGTTTATTAGCCATAGCCACAGCTATGGCTTCAACAGTGGAAGGACTTCCTGCCCTAATGGAAGCTGTTACAGGAAGCCGAGTTGATCTAAAACATTCCGAGGACCTTTTCAATTAAACCTATCAAGCTGAGAGAAGTCCACAGTAATATTTCCCGATCGGGATTCAAACCAGCAGCGACGCGAACAGAGAAACTTCGCTTCCCCATGCCTTAGACCACTCGGTGAAATACGCATTCTCTTGCGCTTTGTTGGAAGTCCTTTTATTTGTCATCCAGGCATTCGTTTTGCGCAGTAAATGTTTGCGGGCGAGGGCTGTGGTGCACCAAGGAATGAAAGCAGCAAGAGTCAGAGAGCGTTATGACCAGCACTAAAGAAAGAAGCGGCTGAACATGGCAGCCCGTAACTTCAATAAAAATGCGTAGGAAGCCGACCCCACTTCTCAGCTGAAAAAATGGCTGATGGCGGAAGCGCCTCAAGCCGCGAAAGCAGCCAGGAAGACAATACCTGCTGGCAACACTGACGAGCACAAGCAGGTGATGACTGGGTTTGCTCAGCAGCAGTAACAGCTGACGAAATCGTTACTGCGGACACCACCATCTATGAGCCGTTTATGCTGGCGTCTACTCTCCTGGACGAAACAGACTCTTAATTTGGTGGCCAAGTTTTTCATGCATACTAATTACAAGTGTACTATCATGACACGACTACAAAAGAAGACGAAAACAGTGCCCGAAATAGTCGGTTTGTTTCTTTGAATAATATATAACAGCAATATAATCTCGCCGCTGCCTTGTATCCCAACCTTCCGAGTCCTTTTGTTTTCTGGCAGCGAAACCTGATAGATTGAAGGCATTGTCTTTCCACTGAAGCTCTGTCCTTGTGTCAACTCTTCTTGTGTCTCCTCTTTCGAGCATTGCCCCAGATGGACACTGTCAATACCACCTTGAAGACAAGACAAATGCCTGGAGGTGATATTTTTCATTCACATTTTGTTCTTCTCGTTTTTACCCTTCTTAATATATTTTTATATCATAGTCGCAGGGGATACAACCTGCTGCAGTACTACTACTGCGGCTAGATGAGCGTATGTGCCGACAGGCAAAGTACAAAACGGAGCTCCGCACGCCTCTGCTTCATGGCGACAAAATTGGCGTTGCTGTTCTCTGCCCTGAGCTCGCTCGCAGATTTTCTGGTACTTGTGGAAATCACATCGCATGTTTTGCTAACTGAAATTTTGTCCAAAACACTCACTTATTTTCCCCGTTCTCACTAGAAAAAATAGCTGAAGCTAACACTTGCACGGTCTCACGATGAAACAATAAACTGACGAGACAACAGCTATTTTGCCCGTCTGCCTCTTGTTTACCATCATACGCAGGCAAGCTTCGTTGCATAACAGACACCGCGCTTTATGTGAAAGGTGGTCGAAATGAAGACAAAGAGAGGCACTAGTGTTTCGCACCATAATGAAAATCTGGCGACAAATTAACAAGAAAGGGACCGAAATTTTCGCTGTTTTCCGCGTCGTGGGATCCTGAACTGTTCAAAAGATCGCAGGTTGCTCTTCATCGTGCCGACAAGAGGATATAACCACTTTCTGTAGCCTATCAACGTCATTTTGATGTACAGTTCACTGAAGAGGACTACAAATGTATTACGAAAGGCTGTTTTTTGCCTCCCAAGGTTCCATCTGCGACTGGCAAAAGATGCCGTGTTTTCTGTCCTGCCCGGTGCTGCTGCTTACCTGTCGAAAATGGTGCGCGCTAAACGACAAAAAATTCGTCATGCTGCCGCTTAATCAAAACAGCCTGAAAGGACAGCCATACTCCGCATAAAAAATGGCCTGAAAAATTGGTAGTTTAAAGCTCGAGTGAAGCTATGTCTATGTATGTCTTTGAAGCGTCTGAAAAATTAAAGAGCAGGGCAAAAGAACGGCACAGAACACAGCTAAAACAAAGAAACACATGACGGGCGGTAAATACCAACTGTTTATTTTGAAGCCACCCCGCACGCCGACAATCCATCACCTCGCCCTTTTGACGGAGTTGACTTCAGTACCTGCGGGGTACCGTATGGTGCTTGCCCCACCACTCAGTGCAAGAGTCTGCTACTTCTGCGGTACCGAATTCCAGAAAGATTGCACAGAGCATAGTTCTAGTAAAGGTACTCTTCCTGGAGAACTGCACGTAAAAAATACCGCCACCGTATTCATGCAAGGCGATCTAAAAGAGAAGCTAGATTTGGAAACTCACGAACAGTTTGGCGACCTTGTGAATCCCATGGACGCTATAGTGCCATGTCAGGAGATAAGATGCAGTGAGCAATTTCATAGCATTCTCAAGAAATCAAGAATATAATAACGCACAGAGGTACAATATTCATCTCGAAATGGATTGCCATCAGCCTCGACAAGATGACGCCTGTTTGCATTGTCGACAGCCGGAAAAGCTTCTCTTGAATCGGCTGTTTCACAAAAGAAGCAAAGGGCTGGGCGTTGAAGGACCCCAGACAGACTAGGAACCATGCAGTGAACTGAAATATTGGTACCGTTGAGACAAAACTGGAGCGAAGGAGGGTAAAAAGCTCAATACTAGAAGGCTGCGCGCTCATGGAAAAAATAAAATGTTTCTCAGAACAGTGACAGTCGCAAGTTGTGGCGTGTTCTAATGCATCAAAGCGGAAATTCAGTCTCAGTGAAGGTGGCTACTCGAGTGCTTGATAATGCGGACGAAGAGCAAGCGGATTTATGAGCATCTGCCAAAGGAGAAGGTCATGCTGTTGCCTGACAGAATGTGTCTTCAAATAAAGATGCGCTGATTTAGAAACGGACTCGGCTTGAACAAACGGGTGTTTGGAGCCTTGATAAAAAATTATCTGTGGTTTAGCTCTTGTTAACCCAAGTCGAATTGCGAAAGCTTCGTTTCCTCGGCACGTCGTCACACGCAGCGTCTCATTCCAACGCTCTCGAGAATTCAAAGCGGTCTCTTCCGCAGTTGAAAAGTCACTAAGGGAGGTGTCACTTCTTCTAGCCGCATCTGCGTTTCGACGCTTCTCGAGTCTTGCGGCGCGTTCTTCTGGCATCTCTTGAGCGCGTTGTCTCTTGCTCGCTTCGTTCTGTCGTTGTTGCGTCTCTTTCGCGCTCTCCATAACGACTACAATATGCACGCCGTTTAGCTAAACGTTGTTCCCGCTCTTCATCCGTTTCTTCCGCACGCCGCCTAATCTTAGCTGCAGCACATTGTTGCAGCTTCACCTTATACACATCATCCTACATACCGTGGAGGATTTGCTGGGACGACTGCGACGAGCCGAGTTGGGGGGCCGCTTTTCCACAGCTGGCATGACGTCACGTAGAGCAAGCGCCTCCCCCACGGCAGCGGCGCGTGGAGGATTCGCTGGCACGATCGTGACGAGCTGAGTTGGGGGGGGGCGCTTTTCCACAGCTGGCATGACGTCACGTACAGCGAGCGCCCCTCGCGGCAGCGGCGCGCAGCTGCAGCATGGAGGATTCGTTGGGACGATCGCGACGAGCCGAGTTGGGGCCCCGCTTTTCCACAGCTGGTATGACGTCACACATAGGTCACGCTAAAGGTCAATGGGGGATTCTTCGGGACGACGGCCAAGAGCGGAAACCTCGAGCAGTATTGCTTTCGCAATAAATATGCACATGCATCACGAAAGTGCAAACGCCATGATGGCTTAATGATGGAAGAAAGTAAGCTTTCCTAAAATTTCACGGTCAGGCACTAGGAGAAGTGAGCCCTTTAATGGGCCTAGGTAACTTTCCATGCAGCTCCAGACCAGAATGGGCGGTTCCCACCCTAGCGGTTCTTTTTTACCCATTCATGGGAAGGCGGCACCCTGTGTTTGGCGTTTTTATCTCGAAAGAAAATGGGAAAGCTGATGTGCTACAAAATATTGCTGTTGAGGTTGTGACAAAGGCAGAAAACGCCTCTGGAATTTGCAGCAACGGCGCAGGTACC